>CAUYQG010116624.1:0-38018 GCA_963574415.1 Tarsius wallacei | reverse complement strand
GGAAGGCTGAGGCGGAAGGATCGCCGGAGCCCAGCAGGTCGAGGCTGCGGGGGCCGGGAACGGCCACTGCACTCCAGTCTGGGCAACAGAGTGAGACTCCAACTCAAAAAAAAAAAAAAAAAAGTGGGATCTTTTCCTAGATTACTTGGGTAGCCCATCAGGCTGTAATTCTCAAATACATGTTTAGAATCACCTGGAGCTTTTTAAAAATACAATTTGGGGATCCTATCCCCAGGGAGCCTAAATTAATTGCTCTGGTACGTGGCTGGGATTTTTCAAACATGCCTGCAGATCTTCTGAAGTGCAGCCAGGGTGGAGGACCACTGTCTGTTTTCAGCACCTCAAGTTGTATTGCAAGGCTTCTGAGCCTGAGTCAACCACAGATAGCAAGTCACATAAGAACGCCAAACAGGGACGTGGGGGACTTGAGTATGACTTCCAGCCCTCTTACTGACAGTTGTGTAACTTTGAGTTTCTGTGTGTGTATGTGTGTGTGTGTGTGTGTATTGTTAAGTTTTGTTTTAGAGATAGGGTCTCTCTTTCACTCAGGCTGGTGTGCAGTGGTAACATCATAGTTTCCTGCAGCCTCGAACTCCGGGCTCAACAGATCTTCCTGCCTCAGCCTCCCAGTGGCTGAAACTATAGGCACATGCCACCAAGCCCACCTGTTTATTATTATTATTATTATTATTATTTGGTAGAAATGGGGTCTTGCTGTGTTGCTCAGGTTGATCTCAGACTCCTGTACTCAAGCAATCCTCCCGCCTCAGCCACCCAAAGTGCTGGGATTATAGGCATGGGCCACCACATCAGGTCACTTGTGTGGCTTTGGATAAGTCACTCACCCACCCAAGCCTCAATAGCTTCCTCTGTTAAACAGGAGTGTGGCTCAGTACTCACCTCCTAATACTGTCCATCTATGAAATACCCGTTCCTACTTAATCTGAACAAATAGAATTGTTCATATCAAAATGGTGGGGAAATACCTGTTATCTTTTGACATCCAGCTTGCTCATTTCCTACAAGCCGATGCAGTGCAGACTCTTACGTAGCCCTGAGCCCACCCAAACACCCCCAGCTTGCCCTGTGTCCCGGAAGAAAGGGGCAACCAATCCTAAGCCATTCCATTCCATGCATTGCGTTTAGAATCCAGCCGAATCTTTAACAGCTTCTCTGTAGATCCACGCGCCTTATTAAGCGTAGAACCATTGCTAATGTTTGTGGGTCTCACAAGGGCTCTCACAGGCCTCAGCTATTGTACATGTTAAGCTCACGTTTCTTTTCACCTCCCAAGCTGCCCACTTAATCATTTCATTGCTTAACTCCAGAAATGTTTACAAGTGACCTCTAAAATCATCGCCTCATGGGCACGAAGGTGAAGGTTGTATTTATCATGGCATTCACATCTGGTGATGACTTGAGTTTCTTCCCTCTTGCCTTTTGCCAAAGCAAGCTGGCTTTCTAGAAGCTGAATCGTAAGTCTCTGAATGGACCCATACTTCACGGTGCTGTTAGAAGTGACATCTCTCTGCTCAGCCCGTCAGAGACAGTGATAGGAGAGCACCTTTCAAGGTGACAGTGTTTGTGACAGCAGGCGAAGGGGAAAGTGTGCTCGCTGGCAAAGATAAGGAATGCGATATCATTGGGTCTATATGTTTCATCACCGAAACTGCTTATGGTTTCAAATTGCCCATGAATCAACCTGTAAGTGCCTTAGAATAGGAAAGCAGTTGCTAGCCGGCACTTGACTCCACGATGAAAAATATTTCACTTTCTCCGTGTCTGCCAGTCTCCTCGAATGACCTGCCACCGAGCATCTAGGCATCCTGTTTGTAGAAAGATCCTTTTCAGGCCTAGCACAGTGGCTCATGTCTACAATCCCAGCACTTTGGGAGGCCGAAGCAGGAGGATTACTTGAGCATAGAAGTTCAAGACCAGCCTGGACAACACAGCGAGACATTCTCTCCACAAAAAAAATCAGAAAATGAACTGGGCATGATGGCACATTCCTGTAGTTCCAGCCACTAGGGAGACTGAGGTGGAAGGATTGCCTGAGCCCAGGAGGTTGAGGCTGCAGAGAGCTGTGATGGTGCTATCACACTCCAGCCTGACTGACAGAGTGAGACCCCCAACTCAGAAAGGAAAAGAAGGGGGGGAAGGAGGGAGGGAGGAAGAGAGGAGAAAGGGAAGGAGGGAAGATTTTTAGATAGCTTCAGGATATGGCTACAGCCCTCATCCTGGAGTTCAGGCCTCATAACCTGTCCTCTGTAACTTCCCCTGCCCGGCCTGCCAGCCGCACGCCATGCACCCTATCTGCCCCAGTCAAGCTGCTTGAGGTAGCCCACCCCCACCCTGGAGTGGTTTCTCATTCTCAGCTCTGCTCATGGCCTGAAAAATCTTCTCACCCAGAGATGTTTGCTGGATGTATTCCTGGAGACACATATATAATATTAGATTTGGTTACCCCATTAAGAAAAAGTAAACAGATGACATTATTTCTCAACTATGTATTTCATTTAACTCAGAATATTCAAAACTTTATAAATTATCAACTAGTTTACATGCTCTTTTTCATAGTAAGTCTTCAAATTCCAGTGTGTATTTTGTACCTGTAGCCTATCTCAGTGTGGACAAGACACATTTCAAGTACTTGGAGGCACACAAGGGGCTCATGGCTACGGACCATCACCCCAGACAGTGCTGTTCCAGTTGCATGGCGCCTGCTTCGCTGGGCTTACCCTGATCCATCTTGCAAGACCCAGATCAGGGGTTCCCTGTAAGATGCTGCCCCTCAGGTTGGGTGGGGAGGTTCATGTCTGTAATCCCAGCACTTTGGGAGACTGAGGCAGGGGGATTGCTTGAGCCCAGGAGTTCAAGACCACCCGGGGCAACATAGTGAGACCCCATCTTCACCAAAAAAAATGAAAAATAAAAAATTAGCTGGGTGTATTGTTGTGTGCTTGTAGTCCCAGCTATTCAGGAGGCTGGGTGGAAGGATCACTTAGAGCCCAGGAGTTCAAGGCTGCAGTGAGCCATGATTGCATCACTGCACTGCAGCCTGGGTGACAGAATGAAAACTTGTCTCAAAAAATGATAAGATCTGAAACTTCTCTTGGCTCCACGCTCTGATGTGCTCCCAGAGGCCCCTGCATATTTCTCAATCACGGTGGTTAATTATCTGAGATGGCAGCCAGGTGAGATCCATATACGGGGTCTCATATGATGCTGGGACATTCCTAGATCACTTTCCTCTCTGATGTGCAGTTTCTCCTTCTGTAAAATGAAGTTTACCATGTGATGGAGATAGTGTAAGGATTGAATGAGATAATTAACATAAAAGCATTAGAATATGTTACGCATCATAAAAACTCAGCAATTGTTACTTTTGGGTTTTTTTTTGTAATAGCCATTCTAACTGAGGTTAAGGTGGTATCTCATTGTGGTTTTGATTTGCATTTCCCTGATGATGAGTGATGTTGAACATTTTCTATAAACCCGCTGGTCATTTATGTTTCTTCTTTCAAGAAATGTCTGTTCAGGTCTTTTGTCCATTAGATATGCTAACCACCCTGATTTGGTCATCGTGCAATGTATACATGTACTAAAACATCACACTATGCTCCATAAATATGTACAATGATTATGGGTTAACTATACACATATTTTTTTTAACTCAACAGAGAAACAGGTAATTTTGTTTCTTGAAAGCAGGATTTATTGAGAGGACAGAAAAACTCCCACAATGGGAGGGAACCCGCAGGGGTTGCCCAATAAACAGGTAATTTATAAAATAGGAAGCCAAAATGAAGTAAAATATAAAAGAAGGAATATCATTCGACATTCCATACTTCATTTTTCATCTCTTAGTGACTAGGGAACTAGTCAAAGCATTTCTCAGACTGTGACTTGTAAGAGTTTTGAAAGAAAGCAGAGGTATTGGAAGACCCCAGTGCCTCCAACTTATAATCATACGCATGATAGATAGACTGAACACTTAGCATAGTGAAGGCCTAAAGAAAACAAAGCCAGCCCCAAGTTCCTTTGCAGACATGAGGAAGAGAACACAGTCCTTGGCGGTAAGCTGGGTGACCGTGTGAAGACCAAGTTTTGTCAGACTCATCTCCTGTTTTCCTGTGACTGGTAGACAGGTCTGAGGATCAAAATAACTTGACCATACAGTATATCTTGGCTGTTAGTCTGTATGACAGACGTCTCATAAACTTTAAATGTCTGTCCTCAATCTAGCATTGAACATCTTTTCTGGCTGGTAAGCATTTGGACAGGAAAGAAAAAAAAAAGAGTGAGAGAAAAAAAACAGTGAATGAATTATTTGGGTGACTAGAAGAAATAAAGGGTAAAGGGTATCTCCTATGTTGTTATTAATCATAATAATAATCGCAAAGTCTGTGTCCACATATTAGTTAGCTAACCAGAGAAGTTAGCTAACTATCTAAGGAACAGAGTAAAAGCTCGAAACTTCAAGGCATCATTTAAGGTGGAGCTGGTGGAGAAGAATTCCAGGCAGGTGTCAAAGAATTGGCCGATGGCATTGAGGAGGCCGGTGGAGGTGCAGGACACGGGGGCAGACAGGAGGCAGTTAAGTCACCCAGCAGAGCAACCTGGTGCGTGAGGTCTGGGACCTTCTCAGTCACCAAAAAGTCATCAGAATCCACTTAGCTCCAGGGAATCACTATTAAGTAAGCTGCTCGCTGGCAGGAGAAGTGAAAGATGCATGTGAACCCTACTATGGATCATAAGAAGGAGGGGGGTCCCTACCCGGCTGGTGTTCATCCAGACCCCAAAGTAGTGCTTCTCCAAGAACAGTTTGCAAGCTGGGTGGGCATCTGAGACTCTCCTGGGCCTCCAGTGAAAAGAGCAAAATAAAGCTACTACACACAGAGTTTTTCAGAAAGTTAATTTATGCGGCATAAAAGTCGCATGTCCTTCCTATTTTTAGCAAATATTCTATTCTTTCTTAAAATACTTCCATTGTGATAACAGACGCAATGAGTAGGTGGTTAATTTTTTGCTTACTTAGCAAAACAGAAATTGGTCATCTAGTGTGGGTCCCTCTGCCTGTTTATTGAAAATTTACATACATGTACAACTTGAACAAAGTGAACACACAAGTAGCAAAAACATAGGTCAGGAAACAGAACATGTCTCATACTCCAGAAGACCCCATCCCTCTCTCTGGCCCTTGCTCTCCCTCAAACATGACCATGACCACTCCTGCCTGCTGGCAGCCTGCTTTTACACTTACATTAATGGTACCACATAGTATTTTCTCTTTTGTGTCAGCCTTGTTTCACTCAACATGAGGTTGGAGACCCTCATCCCTTTTGGGCAGGCAGTTGTAGCTAGCTTGTTCTTCTTTCCAGAGGGTGTATTGTTTGTTCTGTTCATGTGTATGTTTTCATCCTACTGATGCTGGACGTTTGAGATTTTTCCACTTTGGGGTCATTATGAACATTGCAGCTACAAGCTCTCTTGAATATTTCTTTTGGGGGCACGTGTGTACATTTTCCACGGCTTGCTTCTCTAAGTGTCTGTTATGAGAGCTAGGAAACAAAATGAATGAATCAGTCTCATTCATTTGTAGAGATTAAATAAGGTGATACATGTGCAACTTCTGTGAACTTTAAATGTGATGCAAATATGAGTTACCCCTTTCAGAAAGACCCTCTCCTGTTTTGCTCTACCCATCAGAGTCCAACATCTTTCTTGAACTAGTCTCTAACCTCTCTCAGGGGTTAGAGGGTCTATATCAGATGTTCTTAACTCTAGGCCAGGTTACATGGCTGCAGTGGTGTCTCCACACAGAGCACTGCCAAATATCTGTGGACATGTAGGTTTCATTCCTACTACAGCTAAGAATCCATTAGGTGATAACAGCCTCTACCAAAGAGACCCTGAAGAGGTCATCTAAATGGGTGGAAACCCAGAAACAGCTTCAAGAAAATAGGCAGAAGGAGATGTAGCCAAGTATCAGCCCAGCTACAAGGGAAATGTGCATGTGTATCAGATTATGTGAGACTTTGGTTTTATGAGCATATAAGAGAACATGGCTGAGGCAGCACATTCTCCTCGGGATACCTCACATGAATGCTGAGAATGCTTTTGTAGATTTGGGGAGATATTGAGGTGGGTGTCTATGGTTTTATGGTAATGATTCTTGACCTATTTAGTGGTTTCTTTAGTCCCTTTATACACAACACTAACATTTTAAGCATTTGAATCCTAAAAGATTGTGTAGGGATTTGTACCCTTAGTCAGCTATTGTGTGATACTTTTCACGTGGTGATCAGAGCAACATGGAGCACTTGTACAGAGCTTTATGATTTCCATAACCCTTCCACATCCACACGCATAATCCCCTGGTACCCTTACAGCCACCCCAGAAATGAGGCAGGCAATGGAGATTTCACAAAATCTCACAAACTCAGAAAGATTGCCTGTCTTGTCCTTGAGCACATTTTCCAGCTGTGAAACCAACACTGGAACTTGGATCTTCTGCCTTTCAGATTCTTTCTATTTCTGTCACCCAACTCAGGTGCATATCTACCTCCCCTGCTGTACTATAAATGTTCTGTGTTTTGTTTCTTTCCTGCATCTTAAACATAGTGGGTGCTTAAAGCAGTTGGGATCACTGTGTTTCTTTGCAAGCTGGTTGCAGAATGAATATGTTCCCTAGGAGTTCAGATGCTTGTAGGGAAAGAGACTCTTGATTGAGAAAAGACCTTAAGGAATTTTGTATTGTACAAAAACAGATCCCAAAGCCAATCTAAAGAAGAGGTCATTATTATTAATCTGTGAAAACAAGGTTGTATTTTTCTCGAGCAGCTTGGGCAAAAGTTTGGGACCAGAAGGGAGGAAATGGGAAAGAAGGTTAGAGTGATTATAAGAAATATGGTGGATGGTCCAAGACAACAGAGAAATATGGCTAGTGAGAAATTCTCTGTGGTGAGGATGATTGAGTGCTAGTGATATATTAATATTTGGCATTTCCTACTTTGATCTGTGTTGTAATATTCTTCTGGGTGATTTTGCCCCAGACTTTGCTAAGGTTGTATTATGCATCCTGTGTCAGTGGTACTATAAGAAATGAACAAAGAGGAGTTAGGACAGTCTTTGGTCTGAAGAGAAAGGTCAAATGCTCCAGGAGGAAAGGCAAGAAGAAGAGGTTGAGAGATGGAGTTGTAGGGAAGGAAAAATTTCTTCTCCTCATCCATCACTAGGCTCATGTCTGAAGCCCCTATAGCAAGTGACAGATTAACAAGAGAAAAGGATACAAATTCACTTAATATCAGTTTTGTTGTTGTTGTTGTTTGTGTTACAGGGGACATCAAAAGGAAATGCAGACACAAAAGAAACAGGTCAACTTGTGTAATTGTATGCTTAGGCTTGATGAAGAGTGGATAGTCAGGGAGAAATAGAACTGGAGGACAAGAGGGTATGTTCTAATGGTAATAAACTGGGGGAGGGATTAGCAAGCCCTGTTTGTTCAGATTCTTTTCTGTGACCCTTCGTCTTCAGAGATAGGGATGTTTGTTTTTTTCCAGGTAGAGGGAGGGCACCTCTTGAATGAGAGTCTTAAGGCCTGCTTCAGGGGAGAAATGAGGAGAAGGTCAGAGCAACCTTCCTGCTTTTGCTGTTTCCTCAAATGCCATATTTAGAGGTAGAATGTCCTAAACCACTTCAGAGTGATGAGCAGGTGTGCCAAGTGAAATAACCTAGACATAGGCCTCCTTAGGAATGCTCAGAAATGTTGGATAGGTCACCAGACTTCTCGCAGAACATAGGATATTGGAGGTCAAATCATTTTAGTTGGATATTGAAAAAGGCAATGACCCCATAAAACTGGAAGACTCAAAGACATAGAGGTTACACCAGTTAACTTATTGAGTTATTCAAATTAAAATCTAGGTCCCAAGGGGAGGCCCGAACTTCACCTGCACGATGTCCACTTGTATACCTAATCCTGAATTGTACCTCACATCTTAAAAATAAAATATATAAAATTTTAAAAAATCTGGGTCCCTTAATCTTTGAAAAGTTTACTGAGCTTTGTTTTCACATTTTTTCACCTTCCATTTTATTCTTGCCATCCCCCCCATTCTTATTCTACAGAAAAATGACTTGATTGACCATTTTTTGCTTGCTTGCTTGCTTGCTTGAATGACCAACCAAGGACATGTGCAAAGCCAGAATCCTGATGGTGTGGGGTCTTTCTGTACTCTACCCCAGGGTGGGGTGTGTGTGTGTGTGTGTGTGTGTGTGTGTGTGTGTGTGTGTAAAAGAAGGTATCAGCAGGGTCACAAATAGAAGGAATATCACTTACCAGCTTAAGGACAAACTTGTTTACTCTTAAATATTTTTTTTTCCAGAGTCAGCACAATCCAGAGCCACCATGCCTATGAAACTGCATTTGCATTTATAGTACAAATAAGAAAAATGAATTCTCACTAGAGCATGTTCTTAAGGAGATTATAAATCCACTCTCTTGACTGGAGTGCTGGGCAGTGTTTTGATTGGTATATGAGGACGTGTGTTGCACTTGAAAGTTAAGGCAAGCAAGAAATGTGGGAATGGAGCCAGTGGGGCCATTTTGCCACGGGGACAATTTAGTCACAGAGAGTCACCTCTTCTATTGAAACTGCCTGTGTACACCTTGCTGACTTTGTAGACGTTTATTCCACAGTGAAGTTTGGCTTATGATGGGTTAATAATTAGATACTCCTTGTGTATAGTTCAAGTGAAGGCCACTAGCTATGACTTCACTTTGGCTGGGGTTTCCCTGTAATCCATTTAGCAAATTAAAGAGATTACTTTGATTGGTGCCATTATCTCCTATTCTCTTGCGGGTGAACCACTTAACCTGTGCTTAATTGAAAGAGATAGAGAGGGTACAGTAACAAATACAATCAAAAGGAAGGGGCAATAGGATCTGTAGGCCAAACAAATGATCAGCACTGGGCTAACAATAGCGGATTAGAGGTGAGATCAATTAATTAGAAGCTATTGTAGGCGTTGGGTGGTTGCCAAGGTTTCTAATAGCCTAAGCCATCATGCCAGCTCTGTTTAGGAGGATTTTAATGACTGGGAGTTGATGTGGTTATTTCAATAATTACTTACTTTTATAATTACTTCATTAGAATACTAAATGTATTACTTCACCCAGGAAGATCTTTATCCCCCCCACATGTCCAGCCATATTGGAGGCTGCATCCTCCCACAGAGCTGTCTCCTGTTTGGAAGAGGCAGTGGTTTAGAAATAGCTGTGCTCATGTCATGTTACTAATCATATATTTAAGTGCCTGTTCTGCAAAGCCCTGGGCTAGGTGTTTGGATTACAGGGATTAATGAGGCACTGTCTTTGGAGTGGGTGCAAACACAAGAGCATCATTTCAATGCAATTAGATAAGGGTGGGGATAAAATTTTGCAAAAGTTATACATCAGTCCCAGTTTAGTAGAAGAAATAGAGGTCGTTCTAGTTGTTTCAAGCAGAAAGGGATTTAATACAGGGAATTAGATATCAGATCCAGCCCTCTATAACCTGACTGACTTCATCTCCGTCCACCCCCTTCCTCTTTTGCTTCAGCCTCAGTGGCCTCCTTCTTCAAATTTCCCAGTCCAGTGAGGAGCCTTGGTACTGACTAGTCCTTCTGTCTGCAGTGTTCTTCCCACAGATGCCACATGCTTGACTGCTTCTTCCTTCAAATCTCTTTCATACATCGCCTTGTCTGTGAGGCTTGCCTTGCCCCCACTACTCTATTTAAAGTTGTTCGTCTCACTTCTACTACTTTGATGCTCCTTGTACTGTTTCACCTTGTCTGTTTTTCATGGCACTTAGCTTTTAAAATACAAAATACTTAATCTGTTTATCATGTATTCCCTCACTCACACAGTAGAACCTCAGCTGCATAGGCAGAATTCCGTGTCTCTATTATTCACCGACGAATCCCAAGAACCTGAGTTAGTGCCTGGGATATAGATGGTGATGAATAAATACTTGCTGAATGAATTAAGTGCTTAAAGCATCACCAGAAGAGTTAGTGGAAAGGAAGACAGGGCACTGGCACCAGACTTATGGGTTCCAGGCCATACATTATAGCTGTGATTCTTAGTTCAGGACTCTGTTGCTGATGTGCTCATCCATGCACTGTGGGAACCATGCCCCACTGCCACCACATGCCGAAGTTTGACAAAAAAGTTCCCACAGATGTGAGTGGAAACAGTGGCGTGTGGTGGCAGTGGGGCATGGTCCCCACAGTGCATGGATAAGCACATCAGCAACAGCGTCTTGAACTAAGAATCACTGCTATGTTACTATTTACCATAGCAAAAACATGGAACCAACCGTGCTGCCCGTCAAAATTGGACTGGATAAAAAAAATGTGGTACATATACACAATGGAATATGATGCAGCCATAAAGAAGGACAAACATATGGACTTTGCAGCAACTTGGATGGATTTAGAGTCGATCCTACTCAGTGATCTAGCACAGAAACAAAGAACAGAGTGCCATATGTTCTCACTCATCAGCAGACCCTGAATAAGTATCATAATACTATAAGAAAGGGGTTGGCAGTAGTGGGAAATTGCCAGGGGAGGGGCGGGTGGGATTGGCAGTTAAGGGAAACTACCAGGGGAGGGGGCACACCTTATCCACAAGGGTACCTGCATAATGAACTTTTGTATTCCTAAGCCTGAATTGTACCCCACATCTTTAAAATAAAAAAATTTTTAAAAAGAATCACTGCTATGATGTGTGTCCTGGAACCTGTAAGTCTGGTGGCTGTGCCCTGGCTTCCTTGCCACCAACCCTTCTAGTGATGCTCTAAGCACTTAATTCATTCAGCAAGTGTTTATTCATCACCATCCATATATTCTAGGCACTAATTTAGACCCTTGGGATTCATCAATGAATAAGAGAGACACAGAATACTGCCTGTGGAGCTGAGGTTCTACTGTGTAAGAGAATACATGATAAATTCAGTATCATAGGAGATGGCTTCTGCTTAACTCCCACCTTCCAAGTCTCAGGAAGAACAATCTGGCAAACGTAGCATTTATATTTTGCTACATTTCAACTCCTCCAAAGAGAAGAAATATAAAATGGAGGCTGGGGAAGCCAACCCAACTATCTACCACTGGACGGCATAAAAACATGGACGAGAGACACTGTCTCTCTCCTCTCCAGATGAAAGGAGTACAAAATGGAGGCTAGGGACGCCAACCCAACTATCTGCCACTGGATGTTGTAAGAACTTGGTAGAGAGACACTGTCTCTCTCTTCTCCAGGTGAGTAGCCTTTCTGCTCCAAGTGGTTGCATAATCTGCTCTGAGTCTTACAAGTAAGTCATGAAGCCTGGTTTACCCACTTGGGTCTCCTGATTTTGAAACCCTTGTTTTACTCCAGATGATCTCTTCTGTCTGCTCACAGCATAGTACTAATTAGGCCCAAACCACAATTAAATCCTCAGGAAGCTTTGCCCTCTCTAAGAATGATGGCAGTGACCTCTAACTTTTGCCAGCCTGCACTGGACAGGAAAGCAGAGCTGGGCTTGAAGAAACCAGTCAGAACTCTGAGAATATCAACTCAGCGTGTGGGCCTTTTCTGTGGCAGGCCATTTTTGCTCCCATACCCAGTCCACTTAGGATGAAGAACATTAAATGACTTCCCTCTCTATTTTAGGCTTGACCCCAAGTGGAAATTCTTCAGTTCTTCTTGTTCCTCAACACCAGTGCCACATCAATCTGACAGGAGGCCACGTAATTGCTGAAATTAAAACATAATACCTGACACCTTAGAGGAGGCTCACTGGAGTCTCTGAATATTTATTTAATGGAAATGGAGTAAGTATGACCTTGCTGGGTCAGACTGACTGTTTCTCTCCCTGACACACCTTGTGAAGAAACAGAGAAATTTTAAGCTGTGGATCAATAGGGTCATCTACTGTGGCGCTGCTGTACTGAGCTGGATTATTCCATCATCAGGAACAGCCACAAGCATTTCTAAGGGACCAGTTTGCAGATGCCACTCACCTAGGGCCCAGGCAGGATTAGATATGGCTGCTAAGTAACTCTACTCTTCAGCATCTGGATGAGTGGAACAGGCAACCTTCCTGATGGTTCTCAGTGATCCTCACCTCCTGGGATTGACTCCTCTGGGTAATCTCTTCCCCTTGTGTGTACAAGTGGACCTGGTGACTTTCTCCTAACACCTAAAAAGCACATGGCAAAAGCAATGGAATGCCACTTCCAAGTTTAGCTTGTGAAAGACCGACTTTTGTTGGCACTCTCTCTCCTTCCCTCCCTCCTTTCTTCCTTCTCATTTGGCTTCTCCATGTCGGAGAAGCCCACGTGGTCACTAACCGAGGGTGAACTTAGGCCAATACCCATCACAGAACTAAGACCCTCAGCCTAACAGCTCATGAAGAACTGAATCCCGCAAAGAAACAGCATGGATTTGAAAGTGGACCTTCCCCAATCAGGCCTTAAAATGACTGACCCAGAGACCCTAAAGTCAAGAACCCAGTTAAGTCATGCACAGATTCCTGACATAAAGAAACTGAGATAATAAACACTGGTGTTTTAAGCCGCTGAGCTTTGAGTAATATTATGCAATGGCAGCTAATTAATATAGTGAGGGAAGCACATTCTCAAACGCAGGTTCTCGGCACCCCATAAATCCCTGCAAGGTAAAAGGTCGAGGAAGGTCTCAAGATGCCTAGTAAAACCATTTGGATGTGCTTTCAGGAGCATCCAGAATTATAGGTCAAAACCTTGACTCATGTTAGAATAGTAATTACAGTTGGTCCGTGAACAACACAGGTTTGAACTACACAAGTCCACTTATTTGCAGATTTCTTTTTAGCCAAAAGCAGATTGAAAATACAATACTCAAAGGATGCCACGCCCGGGTATACAGAGGCCAATGTTTCATATACACAGGGTCGATAGGCTGATTCCCCAATCAGAATATATTCAGATTTTGGCATACACAGGGATCCTGGAATCAATACTAAGGGGCAATTGTGTGTTTACCAGCTATCCCGAGAGCAGCTATGTGAGATAGGTGCCCCATAGTCATTCCTTGGTGTGTTGATTCATGTAGTCACTCAATTGTTCCCTCTCTTACTCACCTCTACTATCTCCAAGGACCCTGATAGATACGTGGAGTCCTCATGGAACCTCCAGCATGAGAGCAACGTTACTTCCATGACCACAGCAGTGAAGGTACAATTAAAAGCGGAGCTGAGTTTTCTGACGTGAAGGAATGGTCCTAACAAAGGCGTTTGATCCACATTGGGGTGGCGTCAGCAAAGGCTTCACTGAGGAAGTGACGTGATGAATTCTGAAGGAGTTAACCAGGTGAATGGGGAAAGGAAAAGTATTCTAATCAAAAGAAATACACATACAAAGGAAGGCCCATTGCTTGTCTGATGCTCTGGAGAGAGAGGAGAGAGATAGGTAGGATCTGTGAGTGAGGGTTGGGCTGTGCAGGAGTTTGTAGGGCACATGACAATAGGAGGCCATTCGAAGGGGCAGTTGGTAGTGACATGATCACCCCAAAGAGGTCACTTTGGCTACCATGTGGAGAACCAGTTGGAGTTGAACTTGAGTTGATCCTGGGAGACCAATGAAGATGCTCTTGCGGTAACCCCAGTGAGATAGGACGGTGCCTTATATACAGGGGATGACTGAGGGCTGGAGAGAGGGACATTTGAGAGATGTAGCCGTTGAAATAGACAGGCCAGCTGATAAATGGGAGGTGATGCAGAGGAGGTGGTATGAATGTCCCCATCTTACTGATGAGGCCTACAAGTTTAAAGAAAGTGACAGCTGTCCAACGTCAACAGCAGAGTCAAAGGAAGCAGCAAGATTACAGATGCTGAGTTCCATTTTAGACAATTGAGCATGAGACTTGCCTTTCCTCTCCCTCAGTTTCCATCCCTGTAACCACTGATGTACACAAACACATCCACACGTGCTCACACATGCTCAGTAACACCAGTGTGTGCATACACACATACAAACACAAACATATTTTCAGCCGAGCTCAGTGGCTCATGACTATAATCCCAGCACTTTGGGAGGCTGAGACGGGCAGATTGCTTGAACCCAGAAGTTTGAGACTAGCCTGGGCCACGTAGTGAAACCTCACCTCTACAAAAAAGTCAAAAAATTACCTGGGCATGGTGATGTGCACCTGTAGTCCCAGTTACTTGGGATGCTGAGGGGAAAGGATCACCTGAGTCCAGGAGGTAGGGATTGCCATGAGCTATGATTGTCGTGATTGTGTGACTGCACTCGAGCCTGGGTCACAAAGTCAGGCCCGGACTCAAAGAAAGAAGATAGATAGATAGATAGATAGATAGATAGATAGATAGATAGATAGATAGATAGATAATACACACACACACACACGTGTGTGTGTGTATGTATATGTATATAAAACCCTGTCACATTTTCTGCCTTTCCTAGTTGTATTTTCTTTTCTTTTCTTTTTTTTTTTTGAGTCGGAGTCTCATTCTGTCACCCAGGAAGGCTGGAGTGCAGTGGCACACTCACAGCCACTGCAGCCTCGACCTGCTGGACTCAGGCGATCCTTCCACCTCAGCCTTCCAAGTAGCTGAAACTATAGGCATGTGCTACCACACCTGGATTATTTTTTGATGTATTGTAGAGACAAGGTCTTACCAAGTTGCCCAGGCTGGTCTTGAACCTCTGAGCTCAGGGAATCCTCTCACCTCGGCCTCTCAAAGTGCTGGGATCACAGGTTTGAGCCATCACGCCCAGCCTGTATTTTCTTTAACCCCTGTCTCAGAGGCCATTGTCTAGCTACCCAACCCCATTCACTTAACTGCTGGTGTCAACCCTTCTCTGACAACCTCTCTTGAATGTATTCTCTTCCTTCTCTCTCTACTGCAATCCCTCTAGCCTGTTGCAGCAGCCTTCTGATGTTTCTTCTCCTCTCCAACCTTTCTTCTCCAGTATGTACCATACAATGTAGCTGAGTTGATTTTCCTCATCACAACACACCCTGTTCAAAAACTGCCCTGCTCCTGGCTCTCTTACTGTACCTATAAAGCCCCACCTCCTTATTCTGCCATGTTGGCACTTTGGGGATGATTCCTTTATTGTTTTTCTTTAGGATTCTTGGTTCCCCCAATAGATTTAATCTTTACCCACTCCTCACTGGTCATTTGAACATTTTCTCATACCTAAGAGTTGACAAAGTTCTTTCAAATGTTTGCAGCAAGGTTGATGCTTTTGTATTTCACGGAGAAATAAACTGAGACTCAAAGATTTTAAGTCCAGGGCAGGGAGTGGCACCTGTACAATTACTCTTTCAATACTTTAAAAACCTGTATTTTTACTGAAATATGTTTACTTTACAAGAAATTGTATGTATCATGGCCACAAATGAAAAATTTCCTATTACTAGTGATGTTCTCTGTGTTAAGGAGAGATGGGAAGGTGGTAAAGACAATGTAAGGAGAAAGGCTTTCTCCTTTCTGTAATTAGAAGCAAGGGAAGAGGCCACGTGTGACTCGGTTTTATCATTTGCAGTTGTGTATCACATAAATGAGCTCACCTCCTTCCAGTGGTGTAGATCTCATATCTTGGGGGATGAGTGCATTCTTGAAATGCATGACATCTTGAACAAAGTTAATAACCCAGGGTGCTAGTCCGTAAACTCTGGTGTTCCTATCTTTCTAGAAGATACTACATGTATTCTCTTTTCTTCATCCGAAATTCATTTCTGACATGGTTTTGCTTTTCCTGTGTTCCAAACCACATTTCTTTCTATGTTTCCACTTATAAGAAAGAGAAAGAAGCTAAATTTTTGGAATAAGCAATTTCTCTACAGGGAGTCCCAGGGCTGTACTCATATCAAAACTAAATAACCTCTCATTCTAAGGGATGTTGGTCCCTGAGGCCAGAGCTGAGGTCATTAGGAGGGCAGGAGGGGGAAGAGCGGATGGTAACTGTTTCCATCCATCCTGTCTGGTCCACCCCTGGATAGACATCCTCAGCCCCCCTGAGCGCCGGGCCAAGCAGCCTTCCCAGCTTCAAGAGGCACCTTGCAAATTTCAACTTCTTTTGTATGGGTTTCAAAGGATGGAATGAATTTTCCCCTTTGTCAACTGATGCAATATGTGGACAACCCTTTGTAAATTGAAAAGTCGTCTACTTAAATATAATGTCTTGCATATTGCATATTTTGCACTGTTCAGTCAAAAAAAAAAAAAAAACCTATCCCCAGGAAGGATGCAAATAGACATCTTGATAAATGATTGCAGCCTGTGATGGAAATATTTCTCTTTCACTTGTTCTCAGCTATATCTACTTAGAGCTTGAGACAAGTAGATCGTGATCCCATACATTCAGACATTGCATGTGGGGTCACAGACTTAACTCACTGTGCATTTTAAAGGAGAGAGAGGGAAGACAATTTTCACATACAAAATTTTTCTCAGAGTTGGTAGAGTTTTAAAAAATAAAATGCATATTTAATAGAAATTAGATATCTGATGTCTATACCATTAAAAATATCAAGCTAAGTATTAAAAGTAAGTGTCAAATATAGCCCAAGAATGTCAAAGAAAGTCAAACTACAAATTCTATACAGCAGCAACAGAGAATCGCCCAGTGAAGGTCGTAGCTAGTACCACGTTCAGCAGTAAATTGTGTTTGTACGGTAGCCCTAGCTTAAGAAATAAAGGAGGGAGATGGCTAAGACACTCTGGAATATAAAAAATAATAGCAGTGAAAGAAATGATCTAATGAGACTTTGGAACCAAGTTCAAAAGCAGTCCACAAAGTGGTGGTGGATCACTTCTCTCGCTAGTCTTGTTGACTGTGGTGGGAATTCCTATAAGGCTTTGGAGTTCATTGAAGCAGAGGGGACTCAGTCGATGTGCTCTTTTCCTTAGTCCAAGTCTTTGGTGCTGTGTTAACATTCTTGGTATTTTCGCTGCCGCTTGTCATCAAATCCCAGCTGCACTCATTCCAATAACCCTTGAGCCCAGGATGTGACTCAGATCCATTTGCATGTGTGAGGACTCTGCCCCAGGTGGTGTCCATTTGGTGAATGATTACCTGGCCACAGACTGGCTTTCTCCATTGGAGATGCTTCCATTCCTGATCACCCGCATAACTCGCTGTCACAGACACAATGAAAGAGCAGCGCTAGGCAAAATTATCCCAGGGCCGTCATCTTCTAAGAAAATTCGTCATCCGTTGGAACTGTTCTCTTCTGTTCTTTTTCTCCTCTCCCAAAGCGTGAACATTCTGCTTTTAATTGTCCCTACAGACATTTGAGACATGGATTTTCATTCCACCTGTTCCCTTCTCCTTAACCTTTTCTTTGATGCAAGTTTCCCAACTGATGGCTATTTACCGACAGGCAGAAGACCAGTCCCATCTGACATTTCCCAGCCCTCACACTGCACCTGCTTTTGGAGACTTTAATTTCTGAAAAAATAATTCCATGAACCAGTGATGATAACTCAGTTCGACTTTCCCACCACTGAGGCAACACTTCATGATGTCAGAGTGCATAGAGTGACCTGAACCAGCCGAGAAGCATTTTCAGAGGTGTCATGCAGTGGGCCAGAGACCAGGTTGAGAGTCAAAGCTGAATTGGAGTATCAGCTCCACTCCTCTGTAGGCTGGGGTACCTTGGTCTGCTTCCTTGGTGTGCCTGACCCCATTTTTTCATTTGCCAAAAATGTTAAATCAGACCTCCCTCGTGGGGACGCTGTGAGGCTAGAACGAGACCTGTGTGTGAAGCTCTATGCACAATGGCGAACACGCAGCAAATGCTCCGTGAAGCTGGCTTTCTTAACCAGGGGCTTTCTATCCAAGAGCTGGAGAGCATCCATGTTCCCCACCAGCTACCTCTTGGCCACAAAGCCAGGTGTGTCCACAGATATCCTTCTTGTGTTCTTGATTATGTTGTCTGACAAAACCAAGCTGCAAGGAGGTTTGGGTCAACAGAGTGGCACGCCATCGTTCATCACACTTCGGCCACAGAGAATGCCGTTCTCCATAATTCACATCCACTTGAAATCATTTCACTTGACTTCATTAAGCTTGAAGAATTGCACTTTCCTTTCAACCCCTTTCTTCCTCATACTTACTTAGCCTTTACAACTCAAAAGATAATTGCTCTATTAACAAATGTTTACAGCATAATAAAGGAGTGAGAGGGAGACCAAGGGTTGTTTTGGTTTTGTTTTGTTTTGTTCTGTCTGGGCTGGTCCCTTCAGTTTCTTGGAAGTACTGGAGAGCAGTGGAATAAGCCATAAATAATTTTTGAAAATAAGCCAAAGGAGTCATTTTTCAGCCACTGGCAAACAGTTCTTCGCGAAAGACTCTAAGACCTTGTGGGGAAAGAGGCTACCAGGAATTCCTAGTGGCTGAAAGGGTCTCACCGCAGCTCTGCACTGTAAGAAAATTCTGACTTTACTGGAAATTAGCAAAAGGCTCTGGCAGGTACTGGTAGGGTCTGTGGAATTTCCCCTCCTGGTCCTGGGGTTGGGGAATTTAAGAGAACTCTCTGGAGAATGCTCGCTTTTCCTTCAGGTCGATGAGGCACTGGGCTCTTTGGATAAAAATCTCTTTTAATTGTGTGTTACAGGCCAAATTGTGTCACCACCACTCCCCAAATTTATATGTTGAAGTCCTGTCCCCCAGGACTTAAGAACATGACTATATTTGGAGATAGGGTCTTTAAAGAAGTAATCAGGTTTAAACGAGGCCGTTAGGGTGTCCCCTAATTCAACATGGCTGGTGCCCTTATGAGAAGACAAGATTAGGACACAACCATACGCCGGGTGAAGACCCTGTAATGATACCCCCAAAGAACTGACATCTGCAAGCTCCAGAGAGAGGCTTTAGAAGCAGCCCCCTACCACCAACACCTTGATTTCCCACTTCTGGTCCCAAGACTGTGAGAAAATTCATGTCTGTGTTTAGGCCATCTGGCTGTGTCATTTTGTTATGACAACTCTGGCAAACTAATCCACTGCGGTAAGGGATGGGGGTGACGCATCCCCAAGACTGGGGAAGAGGATTCCTCCGTGGGACTCTCAAAAAATCCAGAAGTCTTTGCAAGGAGTACCCCCAAGACTAGGAGGCTCCAGGGTAACCAGGTGACGGAGTCAGAAGTGAATCTGATCATGTAGTTTTTCCCCAGCAAGTGACCATAACTGGCATCTTGGGCTGTCTTTTCTCTCTCTCTAAGGGCCTTTGGCAGTGAGGAGTGCACCTAGCCTTCTGCTCAGCCCTCTGCCCCTCCCCTCCCTTCCCCCTTGTCTTACTCTCCCCAGAACATAAACTTTGATTTGTCTTTGACCCAACGATAATGTTTTCCTTGCGAATTATATGTGAAATTACACCATCATCGGTGTTCAAGCTCTCTCCTCACCTCTGACCCTGAAATTTTCTATAGCTTGCACATGTGGTTGGGGAATGATGACAAGAAGATTGGTAAAGAGACTTTTTTTTTAATCCTACTACAGATCACCTTGTCATATGGATACACATCTTCTTTCTGAAATTCCTCAGTTTCCCCTTCTAAAAAATACAGCATTAAGGCAAACAATCTTTAAGATCCTTCCAGCCTTAATGTGCAATGACTCCATTGCATCTGTTCAACAAAAACATACACAAATCTGCACACACACACACACACATACATATATATATCCGAGTCATGAAGGCACGGCTTGTTCTTGAAGATCAGTGTGAGTTCACACATGAAATGCTGTGTGTTCTGTAGAATAATTTGAACAATAACCTGCACATGCAGAAACCAGTCATTAATGGTCCCAAATAGAACAACGAACTTTTCTTTGTACTCATGTTTGTAAGTGCCGTAGAAATCCCTGCCCTGAGTCTTAGATATAATATTTTAAGAGATATGGGTGAAAATATTGGAGCCAGATATTTGATTTTTTTTCTCTTGACACACATAGCTTGTTTGTATACTGCCTCTCACCCGCTGCCGCAGTTTGGCCTCAGAGGATAACTAAGAAAAACCTCTGAGATTGTTGGAAAGGAGTTTCACCTGCCAGTCTCGGCTGCGGGATCTCTATAGCAACCAAACATAAATCAAGGAAATGGCCCCTTTTGTAAGTTGGTTAATAGGCACAACATGCTTCTTTAGAAAATCCAACCATTCTTTCAATAGACTTTGATTGAAAGTCAGCCTTTTCTTCAGACACATTCACATTCACATCTAGTAGCAGCTTGTATGGTTGTCCACGGGCTAATTTATTACCCTTTAAAGATCTGGCAAAGGAAAAATGGCTCGCAGAACAATGTTTACATTCAGAGGCATAAGCACAGTGCCACAAAAGAGCATCCTTTTGTTCTGAACTTGGAATATTAATCTTTAACCCAGGACTTTAACTTTCTTTCTCTTATGGGGTTCGGCAGGGCCACTCTTCTCATTAAAATTTTACCAACTTGATATGACATTGTTTTTAATATGTGGGAAGGGGGGAGTGAGTCTTCCTCCTATTGTTTTGCCAAACCTTGATAGAGATTAATTGTTTCTCAAACTCCCACCCTTTGCTGGAAGAATACTCTGCTTTGAGGATAGCCGGTGAAGGGAGTTGGCTCTCTTGTCCCTAGTAGGGGAATGTGGCTAGTTAACAAAAGTGCCAGGGGTGTTCTGACCCCCTGGTGATGCAGGGAAGGGCCATCCATCGGGGTGGCGAGGTGGCCCCCTCCCCCCTACAAAATGGAATTTGGAGATGTATCCAAGACATGTCCCACACTGAGCAAGTCCTCCCTGATGTCACAGAGTCTGAAGGCAAAGTGGGGGCACTCATGGCTCTGCCTTTCATGTGGGCAGGGTCACGTCATGAGTGAAATGGTGGGCTTTCTCTGTCTTCCTTTGAGGTAGGGAGAGGAGATGGGGAAAGGCCTATAGTAACAAGTCTTTGTAGTTTTTTTGTGTGTTGTTTTTTTAAGGAGATGATGAGATGAAAAAGTATTTCTCAAACAAGAGGGAGCTTGCGTTGCCCTGTGTAGCTTCATATCACAGACAGAGTTGGGCGAGGAAAGATTTATTATCAATGCCTCCCTCTTTAGCTTTCTTAAATCCTCAGAAACCAGAGTCTCCAGAAACCAGACTCTCCAGGACCTCCCTTCCCTTTGATATGGTCAGCTGTCCCCACTGGCAAGTGGGGAAGAAAGAGCCCTGCAATGGTTTTAACAGGGACGTGTTGACACGTGCTCTTTATGTCAGTTGCAGAAAACACGGTCTGCTCTATTCCGGGCTGTCACTTAGAAGTCAGCCTGAAAATATCTTTGGGGTCTGTGAACTTGAAGGGCCCCCCAAAAATGCAATGTAAACTAAGCACAGTCTAATCCCCGCAAGAGCTGAAAAGATCCTAGATGTTGCGTAAAAGAGGTTGAGTTTGTTTTTTGTTTTGCTTTGTTTTGTTTTCCTGTGGTCAGAGATCTCTTGGAGACAAAAGATGTGCTATCCTAGTTATTCACAGCTTGGCTGGGCTGCCACACAACCAGATCAGACACTGTGTGTATAATTCTCCACTATATGCCTACGTCCATGTGCTGATCCATCAAGGAGGAGCTGTCAAGTAGCCAAAGGCGCTGAATTGTCAGTGTTCAAACACCAGCCTTGCCACTTACTGACTGTGTGTCACTCTGGGAAGTGACTTCACCTCTCTGTGCTCAGTTGTGTCATTTGTAAGATGAGGCTGTCATAGCACCTATGTCATAAAGTCCTTAAAAAAAATTCTGTGTTTTATGATGAACCGCTTCGATCAGTGTCTGGCACTTCATGAGCCCATGAATGTTAGTTTGTTATTAACATTTTTGAAGCTTTGGTTGCTGTTGATGGTGTTGTTTTGTTACCTATGGGAAGAACACCCATCACCCAATAATGTTTCCCAAATTCAAAAGACATTTTTCAGAACACTAGACCAAAAAAAAAAAAAAAATTCAAGGCTAGAGTTACTCCATTAAAAAAATAAATCCAAAGATAGGAAGCAGCTGTGTCCATGACAATAACTAATCCCATTTGCTATAACCGTCATCACCTGGTATCTCTATGCCTGCCTTAGTCCGATCCAATGGAAATATCTCAGGCTTAGGAGTTCTGGCTAAAGAGGCTGCATGTGTGTATGTTCTGCCTGATCTCTGCCATCAGAATGAAGCAGTGATTCTCCCCACCTACCCTAGCCGGTCTCACAGGGTCACAATCTAGTTGCATTTTTGGAGCTCGAGCCGAGAATGCCGTGGCTCAGTTTCACATGCATCATGACCAGGAGTGGCTGCACAGGGTTCATCTGTTGTGTTCACCCTGCCCATTTGTTTTAGGGCTTTGTTCCTTTCAGTAAACCTCCTCAGTTTCAGCCCAAGTATCGAGGAGACAGTAACTTCAGAGGAGGTAAGGAGAGGGTGTTCACCAGAGGATTCATCAAGACAAATGCAGTCAGTTTCCCAGGTAGGAACTCTACATCTTTAAGAATTTCATGAACCCATCAGAACTTGCCTTAAAAAAAAATCAGTGGAATTAAAAAAACAAAGGGACTGAGATAAAGCCAAAAACAAAAAACACATTTTGATTATTTTGCAGTGAGTTAGGAATTGCATTTATAAACATTGAGTACTCACTGGGAAGCAGTATATTCTAATACAAAAGGTCCAGGCTTTGAAGAGAGACATTTGAACCCAAGAAGCGAACTTTACTACTTACTGCATGACCTGTGGCAAGCCTTGGTCTTGAATTCATTCCAGCTGTCTTTCAGTCAACAACCAGTAAGGAAAAATAAGTACCCTTCAGCTATTTCTAACAGGAGGGATTTAATGCAAGAATTGGTTATACAGCTGATGAAAGAGGTCAAAGAGGAAACTGCAGAACTGGGGCAACCCAGACGTCATCTACAAAAAGAAGCTGCTGCCCATGTCCTCCCTACAGGAAGAAGTCGTACTACTAGAGGTTACGAGCTGGAGCAGACAGTGGGAGGTAAGACCACAGAGGAGATTCAGTCATCGTGAGAGGAGCAGCCTAAAGCAGAGGGAGGAAGAAGAGACACCTTGGTTTCTCCCACTCCTGCTGCCCATTGGTGGAAGCTTCCTGGAAGCCAGTTGGCAGCAAATTCATACTTTCCCGGTATTTCCCCTCCGCTTCTGTAAACAAGAAGGAAAAGGGGGAGGAGGAGCGGGAAGGGGAGAGCAGGGAGAAGGAGGGAAAATCTCAAGTTTTGCAGATTTGCTCTCAGACTCATGTCTTACCCTTACTCTGTTCTTTATCACAGCATATTGTGGCATATATGATGATAATCGGGCGCCAGTTAACCCTGCACTATGTGATCAGTTCTGTTCTATGATCTCATGGGCTACCAGAAATTATTTCTGGTTTTTTCTCTAAAGACAGTCGTAATCTTTTCATTTCTCAAAGAATGGTCTTTAACCCTAACTCTATTGACTTATATTTAACCATGTACCGTGTAACTTCCTTATGCTAGAAAGGCAACATGGCAGTGTAGTGGTTAAGAACAAGAGCTCTTAAGGTTTTGAGTTGAGATTCTAGTTGTGCCTTTTGTGTGGTTTGGGGCAATTTAACGGCTGTGGTCTGAGTATTTGTGCCCCTCCAAAATCTCTTTGTTGAGACCAAATCCACCTCCCATGTGTTGGTGTTAAGAGGTGAGGGGTTTTAGTGACACCATGAGGCTCTGCCTGCAGAAATGGGACTAGTGCCCTTATAAAAGAGGACTTGAGGGAGCACCTTTTGTCCTTCCTCCACGTGAGGACACATCAAGAAGGCAACATCTATGAGGAGCAGACCCTTACTAGATACCAAATCTGTTTGGCATCTTGATCGATCTTGGACTCCTCTGACTTCCCTGTGAGCAATACATTTCGATTGTTTATAAATTACCCAGTCTGGATTTTTTAAAAAATGTATTATATATACACAATGGAATATTACGCAGCCATAAAGAAGAACAAAATTATGGACTTTGCAGCAATTTGGATGTATTTAGAGTCTATATGATACTCTACTATAATACTCTAGTGATTTATCTCATATGTTCTCACTCATAAATGGACCCTGAACACTTACCATAATACTGTAAGAAAGGGATTGACAGTAGCCAGAAACTGCTGGGGATGGGGAGGCGTATAACATTAATAAGGGTATCTATTCTCAAACCAGGCAAAGTGGGGGCCAAAGGGAGGCTCAAACTTTACCTGTACAATGACTACTTGTATACCTAATCCTGAATAGTACCCCACATCTTTAAAATAAAAAAAATAAATGTAAAAAAGGGGAAAAGTATAAATAAATAAATTACCCAGTCTATCTGTTATGGCAGCCTGAACCGACTAAGACATTGACCTCTCTGTTCTGCAGTTTCCTGGTGTGTATAATGGGATTAAGAAAAGTCCCGGCCCGGCTCAGTGGCTCAGCCTGTAATTCCAGTGCTTTGGGAGGCCGAGGTGGGTGGATCGCCTGATCCCGCGGGTTCGAGACCCATCTGGGCAACTTGGCGAGACCTCATCTTTACAATAAATCAAAAAATTAGCCGGGCATGGTAGCACGCATCTGTAGTTCCAGATACTTGGAAGGCTGAGGCGGAAGGATTGCCGGAGCCCAGCAGGTCGAGGCTGCGGTGGCTGGGAGTGGTCACTGCACTCCAGTCTGGGAAACTGAGTGAGACTCCAACTCAAAAAAAAAAAAAGAAGAGTCCCAACCTCATGGCATTTTTATGTTACCTGCCTAACATGTAGGGCTGTATTCTTCAGAGTATTAACTGAAAATTTTCCAAAGCCCTGCCTAAGATTTTGATATGTCCCTGGCCCACTTTTATTGCTGTGATAGGTTGACAAAATGGGGCTATTTCTGCCTTGGTTTTGACAAAGGCCCCTATAGGCTGGATGCTGGATGCCAGTCTAAATGTGAGGGATCATAAAAGGCAGGATTGATTCTGTTGAGGAGATGTTTCACCACTCTTCAACCCCAACACTGCCAGCAGCCACAAGAATTCAGAAGTATCAGGAGGCGGGGGAAAGGATCTATAGAAATGGAGGATTTATTCAGAGAAAAAGAAGCTTTGCTTCACACACCAAAGGTGTTTCTTAATAGTTTATCTTGTTAACAAAATCAGGAAATGCCCTTGACTTTCTGTGTCAGAGACTTAGGGCCTAGTTGAGCTGACTCACTAAGGAAAGCACACTCAAGGATGCCTAATCTTACATAACAGAATGAACTCTGGAGACAGACTCCAAAAGAGGCAAAACTTGAGATGAGCCTTGAAAGAAGAAACTTAATAAAGGGTCAGAAAAGAACACATCATAAAATGTTCCAGAAACAAAGAAAAGTCCTCTCCACCCCACAGTAGAAAAACTGAAAGGCAAGGCAACCTGGAGTGTGCCAAGGAGACTTTTTGTCCTAAAGTCGCTGGAAATTAGGGTTTTGCTCCTGCTTAAAGGAAAATTGGGCTAGGCATATCCATGGGAAAGACAGGCTGGGAAGTTCCTTGACCATTTCTTAGCTTTGGGGACTCGGGCAAATTAACTCTATGAGCTTCTGTTTCACCATCCATAAAATGTTGCTTTTAACTATACCTACTTCTTGTAGTAGATGGGAGGTTACAATGACTTCGTATGTGAATCTACTTAGCTTGATACCTAGCAGGTAGTCAACATTCAAAAATTCATAGTTCAAGTATGCCAATTATTCGGTGGTAAGAGTCTGGTAGAGAAGGAAGGGAATGACTAGATCACCGGAGAAAGCAAAGACAACCTCATTCTACCTGGAAGGTTCGCTCACCTGTCCATATTGTTAACCACTTCATTCAGTGGTTCTCAGGATGGCTCTCTGACCTGACCCATAAACTGGTCCTTGTAATCATTACTGGTTGTAATTTGGAAGTTCCTACTGCTTTTGTTTTATGCCGGAATCCGTAATATATTTCAGGGAACCAGACAGCTCATTGGTGTGCTGCCCCAGCAGTGCTTTTTTTCTCAGTTGCTCTGGACAGGATGTTTGACAGGAGCGAGGAGATGTGCTTTTAGTATCGTGGGCAGTCCATGAGGCCCATGGCCCAAGTGGTCCCTGGAGACTTTGAGTTTCCCTATATGATAGTGTCCATGCAGGAGAAAAAGAACTAAATGGACTCTAAAATGACTAAAAATCCTGACCCTTCATATGGCCTTTGTGGGCTTTTAGAGTTCCATTTTTATAGACTGGGAAATTCACAATCCTGTGCATCTTTCTCAGGGGAGAATTAACTACTTCCTTCATACTCTCAAATGGTTAAAAAATAACTCACGCAGGTTACAGTAAGGGGATGAAGGTCTAGATTCCCTCCCAGCAGAATAGCCAGACTTATAACTGAAACATAGGATATTCAAGGAAGAAAGGAGCTTATAGTCAATTCCTCAAGCTCTATGACCTTCCTCTCCCTGCTCCTGACGTTGCATCATGAAAAACTGAGAACCATGGAACCAACCATGCTGCTTATTGAAAGTAGACTGGATTAAAAAATGTGATACATATACTTGATGGAATATTACTCAGTCATAATGAAGGACAAAATTGTGAACTTCTCAGCAACTTGGATGGATTTAGAGTCTATAATACTCAGTGATCTATCACAGAAACAATGAACTGTACCACATGGTCCTACTCATAAGAGGACCCTGAACACTTATCATAATGCTACAAGAAAGGGATTGGCAGTAGTGGGAAACTGCCAGGGGAGGGAGAGGGGGCACACCTCATCAATAAGGGTACCTGATCTCTGATCTCAAGCCAAGGGAAGTGAGGACCAAAGGGAGGCCCAAACTTTACCTGTACAATGACCATTTGTATACCTAACCTTGAATTGTGCCCCACATCTTTAAAATAAATAAATAAATTAATTAATTAAAATTAAAAAAAAAAAAAACTGAGGACCCAGACTTACAGTTTATCTTTAAATTTATTTTGGATTTAGAAGGGTCAGAGTCATTCCAGCCTTTTCCACAGAGATGTAATATAATATGAACTCATAAGAATCATGGTTTGTTTGTTTTCTTGTCATCTGAAACAGCTTTTATCAAAAAGTTAATTCATACGGAGAAACTAATCGTGTACAGGAAAAGGCAGATCTTCAAGGGGATTTTTTTTTCCCTTTCCTTTAAGATATCAGGGTTATAAAGCACTGTTTTCCTTTTGTTTTCTCCCCCATTAAAAGCAAGAGTCAATCCAATTTTTGCTAGTCTAGTCTCACGCATGGGACTAATTAGACAAGACAAATCACTGGAAGGACATTTATCTTTATCCAGGAGGTTGTTTTCAGAGTTTTTTGATGTTGTCCTAGATTTCTACTTTTTTAGTGGCTTTTTGTAATGACAGATGGGCTCAACTGCTTTTAATGCCTGGTGAGACAAGGAAGAACCTCATCCATTTATGTGTATGTGTATACATATGAGAAACATTAATTTTTAATTTACTCTGTTTACCTTGAGAAACTGCCAGTGAATGATTCAGATATTCCACAGAAAGGGACTTTTCTTTTGTAATATAGGACAAAGGACAGCTAAGCATGTGTTCTTTCTTCAAAGCGGAGGTTCAGGGTAGGGGGAACAGTATTTATTTGTGCAGCTTACGAAAGGACTACTTTGACTATGTAAACACTCATATAATTTTATTAAGAGTTGCTACCAACCTTTTCATCTCGTGCATACTTAAAAAGTAGGCTTAGATACAGTGACAGAGAGCCAGGGCAGACTGTTCCCACATTCCTCTAATTCAACAATGGTGCGTATGTATTTCAGAAGCAAATCTCAGGACAGTGATTTGCATAGCGGTGAGTTAGGTTGGTGTATAATTTTTAGATAGATCAGGTATGACACCAACTTGGGGGATTCCAGCAATCTTCCTCATCTGTCTTGTACTTGGAAACCCCAGGAGGCTGGATGCCTGGCGTCTGCGATGCTAAGGAGGAGAAAAACTTCTCGGCTTCCCTGGGAGAGCTTGGGGATGAACACTGGAACATTCCAAAGAGCTTCCCAATAACTGTGGTGTACAACCTGATGTATGGACTTAAGGCCCCAAATCGTCCAAGAACTCCCAAGGGTCTACTCAAGCTATGGGGGCAGGGGGTAGGGAGTCCATTCTGACTCCAAATTTCTCGAAAGAACTGGAATATCTGAAATGTCCCATGTCAAGATGTCCATGTGTGATTGTGCTAATGTTCACTCCACATCTAAGGGGACACTGTTCACATCACAGATATCATAGACTTGATGTCATTATTAAAACAGTTTTCTGGTAGATGGCATTAGGTGACTTGTTCTAACAAGGTCATTGTATTAACCCAGGTTTACATAATGCGAAACTGTTGCTATTAGTGCAGCCATTGCTTTTATAATAAATAACATTGAGAGAATATTTATTGGGGAATGGAGGTTAATTGCTTTTTACCTTTTTCCGCTCAGGACAGACTTCCTAACCTGAATTCAGAGGATCCTTGAGTTTTGATAGCAAAGAAAGGAAAAGGAATCTTCACTGTCACTCACTCCTAACTGAAATTTAAATTAAAACAAATGGAAGTAACCACAGTATTATAAGCAATGCCTGTGATTTTTTCCCCATGTCATGTTGTTGCAATATCTCAAAATATTATTCACGTTTATCTTTATTTCAAAGTTATATTAAATGCTAAAACCGACCACCAAGGGCAACCCCCTCGGGTTCCCTCCCACTGGGGGAGATTTTCTGTCCTCTCAATAAATCCTGCTTCCAAAAAAAAAGAAAACCTACCACCAATATATTATTTAACATGTTAATAAAGTGGAACATCTATTACTACATCACCAATTTTGAAAGATATACATTGTATCTGTCTTTTTAAAAGACAGTTTAAAGAAGACCATAAAATTGGTTTCCGTTGTAATCCGATAGGTTTTATTCTAGAAACATTATTCTGAGAAGGAGTTCACAGCCCTCATCAGCCTACAAAAGGGTCTATGGCATCAAAACAAAAAAGGAGGTTTAGAGATGCTGCTGTAGAATGTTAAAGACTAGGGAATCATTTCTTTATCTCTCCTTTTCAAGAATCATTCTGAACCCCCACCAACTGACTTGTGGAAAAGTCTAATTATTTTAAGATTCTACCTGGAGTTTTTGCCCTTTATGTCTAATTGCCATACAGTATAATTACAACGATGCATACCATTAAATAGGTGTCAAGTTGATTTTTAGTTCATTTGATTCCATTTCAACACCAAGCTCTGTTCATTTAAGCAGTCTTCATAGTTATTTCCTTGTAAGATACGGAGTAGATGATATCACATGAAGTAACTTGGAGTCACTGCTCTAAATTTAACCTGTGTTTCTGTTATCGCTGTTGCAGTGTGTCTGATTAAACACTCGTACAGACAAACATGACACTGTTTTCTATGACATGTCCTTGCATTATAATTTGTTCCACATAAGCATCTCCTCCTAATATGGAAGAATAATTAAGGTGTAAAATGTAGTACGACTTCTAGATCATGTTTTCATGAAGAAAGGAGAGCAAATGTGTGCTGAACGATCCTCTGATTTTTCAGCATGTAAGACTCTTGTCTTACCATTAACAGAGACAATATAGTCTCTGAATCATTGATTCCAAATTCTGCAAAAAAGAAGATGACTGCGCAAGTCTCATGTTCTTCTTGATCCATTAGGGGGGCACTGGGGACAAGGTCCTTAGTACAGACAGTCCTGCAGGGAGCTATATAGGCAGAGGACAGTTCTCTGAGAAGAAGGAGAGGACCAAAGCTTTCTGTGACAGGCTCATAAAGGCTGGAAAAGGAGAGACCATCATGGTTACTCAGGGAAGCGAGGATGTACGTATCTTTGCTGTTTAGTCACTTTTGACTGCTACTATATAACAAAATATAGATGATTTACAGTGGTTTAATTGTGATTTTTTGATTTTACTATGGGATCATCAGGATGTGGCTCCATTTTAAGTTGAGGACAGTTTTTCCCCCTTCAATGGGTTTATCAGGATGTCACCCCATTATGAATCGAGAAGCATTTGGACCTAAGATGGTTTGTGTGATTTTTTGACTTTACAGTGGGCTTATCAGGCTATTAAATGCTTTTTTTGACTTGTGATATGCTTTATCTATGAAAGTTTTTACTGACAACGCATTCATTAGGATGGAACCTCATTGTAAGTCAGGAGCATTTATGCCACAGTATGAGTAATCTACAAAGAATGGAAATGTATTTCTCAATGTTCTGGAAGCTTGAAAGTCTGAGACCAAGGTAACAGCAGATTTAGTGTCTGGTGAGGGTTGTTCTCTGCTTCCAAGATAGCACCTTGTTGCTGTGTCCTCACGTGGCAGAAGGGCAAAAAGGTCCTACTTAATTCTCTCAGACCTTAAGGGTACCAATCCCACTCACGACTTAATCATCCCTGAAAGGCCTCACCTCTTAATACTGTCACATTGGGTCTTAGATTCTAGCATTTGAATTTGGGAGAACCCAAAGCCACAGCGCCTGCCTGTGAGGATTGACAAGACAGTCCCCTAGTACCCCTGGTTGGCATAGAAACCTACACAAAAAGACTTCACTGGCAATTACCGTGTTTTTAGATATACAGTAGTCCCTTAGTATCTGTGGGGGATGGGTTTCAGGACTCCCTTTGGATACTAAAATTCACAGATGCTCAGGTCCCTGATATGAACTGGTATAGTATTTGCATATAACCTGCATATGTCCTCCCATACGCTTTAAATTATGTCTATTTTACTTATAATACCTGAAACAATGTAAATGCTACCAGGGAAAGTGAGGACCAGTTGGAGGACCAAATTTCACCTGTACATACATTACATATATACATAATCCTGACTTTACCCCATGCCTTTATAATAAAAATCACCCACCCGTTAGAACCCTACCTTCCAACACTGTTGCATTGGGATTAAGTTTCTAACTCATGAACTTTATAGGAACAGATGCATTCAAATTATAGCAAGTCTTTACACTAAGTTCACATAAATGCCAAAGAGAATAAATAAAAGTGATCATAACCACAACGAGAAACTACTTTACACTCGCTGCCACGACTAAAACCAAGAAATCAGACAATAACAGGGATTAGTAAAGATGAGGAGAAATTGGAACCCTCATACATTGCTGGTGGGAATATATTTTATAATAAAAAAAGTTTAAAAAAGTAAATGCTGTGTAAATAGTTGTTATTATACTGTATTATTTAGGGAATACGGACAAGAAGAAAATCTGTGTATGTTCAGTACAGATGCAGCCATTTAAAAAAAAATGTTTCATCTTCAGTTGGTTGAATCCATGGGTGTAGAACCTAGAGATATAGAGGATCGACTGTAGATTCAGGGAACATAAGAGGGCCCTTTACATAAACGACTCTGTGTTGGGCAATTTTTATGTACAATGTCTCATTTAATTCTCAGATTTTCCCAGACCACCCCAGCCAATATTTCTCTGATGCCAATCTCCTTTTCTGAATTTATTTACAGGATTTTAGTCTTCCCCTAAAAAGCCTCTTCTAACTATGTCAGGGAGTCCCCAGCCTCATGCACAGAACAGTTTCCTAGCATCCCTTGTGGGTTTCTCATTTGTGTTAACCAACTTCATTCATGTGGGATGTTGTCCTTCTCTCCTGCCAGGTCTCCTTGGAAGTGGCAGTTGGTCAGACCTCTGCTGTTTCCAGGGATGCTGGAGGTGTTTCTCCCAGCACCATGATCCCAGGGCTGACACCAATGGTGCTGTCACCAATGCCAAAGATTCCTTCTCTTATCTGATACTGGTGCCACCTTCCACTGTGACTAAAGCCATTGATAGTGGAGATTAGCACCAAAGAGCTTCTAACACTATGGGGAGGAGCACAGGGATCTGTGTCTTCTCATCAAGACCAACACTTGAAGTCCTGCTGACATTCTGGTTTCCAGAATGTTCTAAAGCTCTGCTAGATTTCCAGTTTAAGATAGTAGATGGAACACATGCAAAATCGACTCCAGAAATGTCCCCCATACAAAATGCAGAAACAAGAAAAATAACCAACATACCTACCCATGCTGTCCAAGAAAATATGAAGAAGTTTTATATTCTACTAAACAGAAATGAGGAAGCAGACAAGACCTCATGGTTCAAGTTGGCTGTGATTATACCACCAACACATAGCTGTGAGTAACTCTGTACCTCCTGCAAGAGACCAACAGTGTCCTAAGACCACTGCCATGCCAGGATGTAGGAACCCAAGGCATGCAAGGGAAATCCTCCTATGAAAGATATGTGCCAAACTGAGGGTCCTCGGGTAACTGAGGAAGAGGAGATAACCCCATGGGGAGGAAACTTCAGGCTCAGCAACTGGAAGAACTAATGCCAGATAAAGTAGGAATATTAGAATGATTCAAATGAACTTTACAATTTTAAAAACCTAATAGTCTCAGACAGCCAAAGGAGGGATTTCCATCACTAAAATCAGAAGAGAAGGTTATATTTTAAAAGAATAGAGCTGTAAAAGAACAAATAGAGATCATAGAAATGAAAAATAGTGTTAAAGTTAAAAATTCAACAAATAAGATGAATAACCTACCTGGACTCAAACGAAGAGTAAATCTCTGAGCTGGAAGATAAATAATGAGATAGGAAGTAGCAAAAAAAAAAAAAAAAAGTTGAGATCAAGAACAGATCTAGAATTTCCCAGAATCATACAATAAATGGTATAAAAACAGAGAACAGAAACACAAAAAGGAGAAGAAATAGTGACCATGAATGTTTTAGCACATAGCTCCTGTCTTCGTCTATTCTGTGCTGCTATAACAGAATATCTGAGACTGGGTAATTTACAAAGAAAGCAAATGTGTTATCTCACTGCGGGAGACTGGGAAGTCCAAGATCAAGGTGCTGGCGGGTTTGGTCTCTGGTTCCTAGACGGTGCCTCCTTGCTGCATCCTCCAGAGAAGAGGACCACTTGTTTAGGTTTTACAGGGCAGAAGAGAGAACAAGCCCACTCCCGCAAGCTCTTTTTATAGTGGCATTAATCCTTTCACAAAGGTAGAGCCCTCATGACCTAAACACCCGTCAATTAGGCCCCACCTTCCAACATTGTTGCACTGGGATTAAGTTTCTAATTCATGAATTTTATAGGAGCAAATGCATTCAAATTATAGCAAGTCTTTACACTAAGTTCACATAAATGCCAAGAAGAATAAGTAAAAGTGATTCATATCCAAAAGGAGATACACTCAGTGCCATGACTAAAACCACAAAAACAGACAATAACAGGGGTTAACCAGGATGAGGAGAAAATGGAAACCTCAAACACTGCTGGTGGGATTATAAAATGGTGCAACAGCTTTGGAAAATAGTCTGGCATTTCTCAAAAGGTTAAACATAGAGTAAGCATATAAACCAGCAATTCCACTCTAAGGATATCTCAAAGGAATTGGAAACATGTTCTCACAAAAGCTTGAACACGAAAGTATTTGCAGCATTTTTCATAACGGACAAAAAGTGGAATCATCTCAAACTTTCATCAACAGATGAATGAGAAAACAAATGTGCTGTGTACATAAAATGGAACATTATTCAATCACAATAAGAAATGAGATACTGACACATGTCTCAACATGAATAAAACATGAATGTATCATGCTAAGTGAAAGAAGCCTGTCGCAGAAGTTCACATATGATATGATCCCAATTAGATGAAATGTCCAAAATAGGTCAATAAGACTAAACGTAGATTAGCAGTGCCAGGGGCTGGGGACAAGGAACAATAAAGAATAACTATTAATGGACATGGGGTTTTTTTGAGGAATGATGAAAATGTTCTGGAATTAGATGATTACAATGATTGCACAACTTTGTATGCAGAATTAAAACCACTGAATTGTATAATTTAAAAGGGTGTTATATGAATGATATTGCAATATTATTATTATTATTATTATTATTATTGAGTAGGAATCTCACTCTGTCGCCCAGGTTAGAGTGCAGTGGCACACTCACGGCCACCACAGCCTTGACCCGCTGAGCTCAGGCGATCCTTCCACCTCAGCCTCACGCCTGGCTATTATCTTTTTTTTTATTTATTGTATATGCGAGGTCTTGCCAAGTTGCCCAGGCTGGTCTCAGGCAATCCTCTCGCCTCCATCTCCCAAAGTGCTGGAATTACAAGCATGAGCCACTGCACCCGGCTAAATTATTATTATTTTTCAAAGTCCTCACCACCAACCTTGGAAGGCTGAGGCAGAAGGATCACCTGAGCTCAGCAAGTTGAGGCTGCAGTAACCATGACTGTACCACTGCACTCCTCCCTGGGCAATAGAGTGAGACTCTGACTCAGAAAATAAAGTTCTCACCAAAGCTGGGTTGTGTTCTATGGAGATCATATAAGTACTATGACAATAATTCTTCTCATCCACATTTCTGTGGTTTGAGTGTTAAAACGCTGTTCCCCATTTGTCGCAGAAGATATTTGTGTGTATGTAAGAATGAGAGAGCAATTGCATTTTGGGTGTTTTTCTTTACTTAAAAGTTTCTCAGTGCCTAGGGGGCTAGACTAGACAGTCATCTGAATGGCAGGCTCGATGCTGTCCTTAGAATGGTTCCGACCCTCGATGGTCATCAGAGCCTGAATTTATTCCCTTATTTCCTTGAGTTCTTTCCCAGGAGGCTCCTGGGTCTTTTATACAAACAGCCTCTTGACATGTTCAGCCATTCCAGCCCCAAAGCCTATTACGTTCAGAAGAACTTTGGGAGGTATCATTATCTCCATTTGCCGATGAGAAAACCCAAGCTCAGAGAGATCATGACCTGAGAAACAAAGCAAACACACTGATTTCATCCTCACAAGTTTACTGAGCTTCTTTAATCTGACTTTTCAAGTGCTTTCAACAGTGAACTGTTGACTACATTTGTCTCAGGCCTTTCTGTCAAGTAATGACTACAATTAAGCCAGCACATAATATTGGACAACAATAGCAAAGCTGAGCTCCAATTTTTTTTTGAGCTAACCCAAAGAGTAAGGCGAGCAAAAGGCCATGATTGAATGAATGCCAAAACGAAGACCCATGTCCTCACTGATGTTCTCTTTTCTCTAATCTCCTGTGATCTTTAGTTGGGCAGATACCAATCAGCAGGCATCTCCCACATGGCTGAAACCTCAGCAAGTTAAAATGATTTCTTGTCTGCATGGTGGTGTTCATCATCTCTCTTCTCTCAATAAATGCATTGTTTAGTTGCTCAAGTTTCCTTCTTGTGAAAGTCAGATACTATGACAACTTACCACAATCCCTGGCAGCATTTCAGGAGAGCCACTTGAAGCACCACGGAGCCTCAGCCAGCCTGGCAGAATGTTCTTTATTTTGTTTGGTCTTGGTTTGTTTCTTAATTGCTAACTGCAGAGTCCAGGGTTCAAGGATGAAGTGTGACTGTGGGTGGCCCAAGGTTTAACAAGACTTGTGAATACCACCAGCTCATATCCAATACACTCCTGGTGCTTGGGGATACCAGCTATGACAGAGAACACTGAACAGTTCTGAAAAAAATGGAAAACATCATAGATCCTCCTGGGTCCATCTTGACCTTAACAGTGTGAGTACATGTGCACCTTTTCTTTGCTGACCTTAAAAATAAAATACTCTTAAGATAAGCAAAATAGGGCCAGACTCGGTGGCTCAGCCTGTAATCTCAGTACTTTGGGAAGCCGAGGCGAGTGGATTGCCTGATCTCGCAGGTTTGAGATCAGCCTGGGCAACTTGTCGAGACCTCATCTCTACCATAAATCAAAAAATTAGCTGGGTATGGTAGTGCGTGCCTGTAGTTCCGGCTACGTGGAAGGCTGAGACGGAAGGATTGCCAAAGCCCAGCATGTTGACACTGGGGTGGCCATGAGTGTGCCACTGCACTCCTGCCTGGGTGGCAGAGTGAGATTCCAACTCCAAAAAAAAAAGGGCAGCAAAATAGAGCAGTGGTTCTCAAGCTCTCCTACACAATAGAATCACCCCAAGAGATTTTACCAATTCTAATGTCCAGGTTTCAGCCTAAAGCAATTCAATCAGGCTCTCTAGGCATTAAACCCAGGAATCCCTAGTTTTTATAGCTCCCCAAGTGATTCCAATGTGCAGCCAAGGTTGTGAACCAGTGCCTTGGAGCAAGTCTGCATCCTATTCGAGGCGTGCATTCTAATATCCAAGGCAAAAGTTGAGAACAGAAAAAAAATTGTCCTTGGAAATCCTTTAAATTGCCCATGAAGTTGAATATAAGTGACTTTGTATTTATAACCCTGAGCAGATTGTAAAAGTGAAGCTTTTCAATGCACCCAGAAATGCACAGCATATATTAAATGGTACACGTACAAAATATAATTTTGCTATGTTAATTAAATAGCCAAAAGCACACATTGAGTTGAATTCAGGTTCTTTAAATGCACAGAAGACGGGGTTCTAATGTCCAAATGTAGAGGGTCAAAGTAGTATACATATAAATGATTAATCTATAAATTTTGGATGACCCAATCCCAATTTCCAGATCTGGAAGTTTTCATAACATATCTCTGGAAGAAACAAGTATTTTTTACAAATTTCCTGGGGCTCCCTGAGTGAGGTGACCTTTCTTGTGATGCACAGATCATAGCTGTGCCCAGAACCCAAGTGTCCAGATTCCCAGTTCATTACTAAACAGAATTATCTGGTCGATAGTCAAGGCCTTCCGAAACCCAGCTGCACCCAACTCATGCAGCCTTATTTTGGGTGCTGCTTTATTTCATTCGGCAAGTCTCCTCCTTCCTTGGCATTCAGTGTTTGTTGTTCGTTTTCCACTCCTTTGCCCAAGTTTTTCCTCCTACTTATGAAATGCCTTCCCCTTGTCCATGATCCCAAATCTGCCAAACTCTCTGCTGTATTTTCCATATCCACAGTGCCTACGAGTGACCTTTCAGATGGTCTGTTTCTGCGGTTTTCGGCTTCTGTCATCACTCTTTCAAACTTTTTCATCCACCTGGGTCAATTCTAGATGGTTAGCCCACCACAGAAATATTGTTGACTCTTTTCTTCTCTCGTACCCAATATCGAATCTTCCTGCTCTCTCTTTAGGGAAACCCAGAATCTAAGCACCGCTCACGCCTTAGTCCGTGGGACCATTTGATCCCACCTGCGTTATTGAAAATAGCTGCCTAATTAGTCTCCTCGCTTCCACTCTTGCCTTTACAGACTGACCTCTGCACAGTACTAGAGGAATCCTTTTATAATGCAAGTCCAGTCGAGTCACTCCCTGTACGAAGCTCTCTAATGGCTCCATCCCCTGGAGAAGGACATCCAAACTCATCCTGTTCTGCCAGGACACAATAGCGATTAAGACTTTCTTCACTGGCTTTGCTATTCATGTCAATAGTAGCAGTTTAACAAGTGTTTACCCCATTAGAGGCACTGTCCTGAGGTTGATTGGCAATAGCGGGAAACTGCCTGGAGGGCAGAGGGGGGCACACCTCATCAATAAAGATACCTGATCTCAAACCAGGTGAAGTGGGGACCAAAGTGAGGCCCAAACTTTCCCTACACAATGACCATGTGTATACCTAACCCTGAACTGTACCCCACATCTTTAAAATTAACAAAAAAAGAGGCACTGTTCTCAGCTTTTTCCATGCTTGGAGTCGTATTACAGTTCAGAAGCTGAGGTACGACTCGTTTATGCTGTAAGTGGTGAGCTAGGATTTGAACCATGAGAGAGGCCCCATCCTGCCTCTGGACACAGGATACACTAAGACGTGCTGCATCAGCCTGTACCCTGGACCTTGCTTTGAATTTAAAATCTTTCAGTCAGGAGCCCAGCCCTCTCTGTGTTCTTTTTTTTTTTTTTTTTTGAGTTGGAGTCTCACTCTGTCGCCCAGACTGGAGTGCAGTGGCCGCTCCCGGCCACCGCAGCCTCGACCTGCTGGGCTCCGGCGATCCTTCCGCCTCAGCCTTCCAAGTAGCTGGAACTA
>CAUYQG010116619.1:0-29177 GCA_963574415.1 Tarsius wallacei | reverse complement strand
CAGGGAGGGAGCTGAGATCCGAGCTTTCTCACCTGTGAGGAAGCAGCCTGGGACACAATAGCTGACCCTGCATGGGACCGGGGGTCCCTGAGCCTCGGACCAATGCATTCAGCTGTGGGCCAGGGGGTAGGGAAAGGAGGGCAAGAGTCTTTTCGGAGAACTCACATTCGGAGAATCTCACAGTTCCACCTGTGTAGTTACCATCTTAACCAGAAGAGTCAAAAAGTGTTTATTTTTAATTTGTCATTCTCATGTTTCTATCTCCTTTATTCTTTTCTGTGTTCTCAGCAGTGTTGTTTTGTTTGTTTAGCTTTCAATATGATTTTCATTTCAGTGATAGTTTTATTTTTTCCACCTCTTCCTGAGAGCCACCAGTTCATGTTTCACTTTGCTGTGTCAACCATGGCTCCTTTAACATTTGGCATGACTGCCCAATTCTTAGTTTATAAAAGTGATTGCTTTATTAAGTTTTTATTCTCATAATTAGTAAGATTATATTTGGAAACAATTGTGTCTGCTTTCTGGAAAGAATTTCCAGGTTCTCTTGGCTGCTATGTTTTTCCTATTTCTTACTTCCTGTGGTTCTTTCTTTGTAGTGATCCAAGACTAGATTTTGTGTGCTTTTATTCTCATTTCTTTTTAGTATTTCTTGAAAGAGCTGTTTGAGGGAGAGAGAGAGAAAGAGAGAGAGGCAGAAGGAAAGGAAGGAAGGGAGGGAGGCAGGGGGAGGGGGAGAGAGGGAGAAGAGAGAGAGAGAGAGAGAGAAAGGAATGAAATGAGGAAATAAAAAATATAGATGAGGAACAGGGCAGAGCTGTGCCTTTGGCTAGAAAGTCTTATTTAATTTCTTTTTTGGTTATGTGTGATACTCTAAACTTTACTTTCCCCCTTGGCTGAAATTTAGCACAGCTGGCTTATTCACAATGTGGCATCTTTCTCTTTCTGTCTTTCTAACTAATACACTGTCTTGAAAACACAAACCTTCTCCAGATATTCTAGAATGAATGACACACTAATTCTATGGGAGTTCCCCTGCAAGCCACCTACACCATCGCATTGTTCAGAAGGAAGGCTGAACTCAGGTGTGACACTCATTTTAAAGAAATATACTTTGCTGCATTTCTCTTTCTTTATAACCACAGACCACTATCTGTTTCTTTTTGCATGGCAGTTTGGCCTTAACTGTCTTAATGTCTCTCCCTGTAATGTATATGACAGATACAATCTCAGCCTCTCCCAAATGAAAAGGTCTCTCATTCTTCTTTTTGCTTTTGAAGATAAGAAGTACTTTTATGTTTTTAATCCTTTATGTTAACACATAAAGTTCACTTTTGTATTTTTTCATATTTTAGAATGCTTTATTGAAATATACCATTACTTTATAATAACAAATGTAAAATAAATAGATTGAGTTGGGAAACGGATGTGACAGGTCATGCTTCCCTGATGGGGTATTTGTCATGTTCCTTATGTACTGGTATTTTAAGATATTTCCCTTAGGAATATTTATTCATAGTGTTTGATCAATGAAGATCACTAAAATAGTACTCTTCAAATATTTTGAAGTAATACTAATATTAAACAATGAGCAAATATTAACAATAAAATTATAATTTTAATTACATAGCATAGTTTATATTTTATAATATGTAGTTTATAAATTTAAATTGTATAAAAAATTCTAAACATTAAATGATTAACCATACCTGAAGTGAGATATTAAAAATATTACGCAAACAACTTAGAAAAAATTAATACAAATAGTTCAAAAACAAATAATGAAAATGAGTAGGATGGTGTTATGAACCTCTGGATGAATATCTAATATGTTTAATTTGAGTTACAGTTTAGGAGAAAAATATATTTTTTTCTAATAGTCCTTTGATCCATCTACATAAAAATTTTAGCTCTCATTAAAGTTGACAGAATTTAAGCATGTATTATAAATGAGGAATGATGTCAGCAAAATGGTGAAATAGGCAGCTCCAAGCTCCTTCCCCCCAAGAAACATTAAAAAATGAAAAAAGATAAAAGCAAAAACTGTCAGAACTCACTTTGTCAGAACTCTAAAAACAGTCAAAAGTTTACAGCAAGCAAGCAAACACTGGATAAGGAAAGAGATAATGGCAGAAAAGCTTCTTAGTATTGTTCCTCGACCTTGCCCTGGTGGTTCTGCGACTCAGCTCCAGGTTGAAGCTCATGCTTCCAGGTAAGACCATGGTCCTAGGCTAAGGAGAGAGTCGGGTGGACCATATTTACAGATCACTGTGTGGTTTGTCTTAGTCTTCTAGAAGCTTCCATAAGGTCTAAAGCAAAATGTTTTTATCTCAGACTTCTATTTCACACAAAATGATTCCTATATGTTCAGGTTTAACAGAATGAATGCCTTTCATTTTACATCTGTTCTAAAACAATTCACCCACTTTGGGAAAAGATGTACTGCTGTAGTTAAAAATTTCATTTTTGTTCGTTTGTTTAACTCAACCTTTCAAATCTCTATTTATTTGACCTAAAATTCATTTTTTAAAAAAAGAATTCTTATCTGGGGAAAAAACAAAAGAAAATTGTGTCCTACATATTTGAAAAGAGAAATAACAAGGGGCAGCACTATCCCTGGGTACAAAGGGCATTTGAAGGGCATTACACAGTTAGAACCAATGGGAAACAAAAAGAACAAATAGGTCATTTTTGGTTACGTGAGGAAGACACTGGTGAATGAGAAAAACTATTTTCAAAGACTTGGACAAAGTTCTCTTCAGTCTCTGAAGTATGCTTCAAGTCTGTATTAGCCTTGAGGTGTCACTTTGGGATATAACCCTTGTGTGCTGGTTCAGACTCCCTCAACTGTCTTTGTCTTTCTCCCTTTTGGTCAATGCCTAACCTTTGCAGAGCAATCTCTCCACTTTAAGGTTTTATAAAAACACTTCAACTTGATGAATGTCATTTGCATTCCTCAGCAGCTGCTGACAAACTGGGTGACACAAACTTGAAGTGCAGAAAAGTTTGCTTACCTCAGGAGGGACTTTGCCCAAGAAGAAACATTAGACATTAGAAAAAACTTTGGGTAGATAAACTCCTCGTTTTTCTCTCTTCTATGTTTCACTCAAAAGTAGGACTCTGTTGTTTTGAGCTAAGTTGTTATGTCAAGACTTGCTGTGACTCTTTGAGGCTTGTTTTGAAACAATACCTAGCCTGAAAATAGATAAATCCATCTGCAACTTTCTTTGCCTCGCTGTGATTTTCCCTTATGCTTTCCTGAGTTTGCACCTCCTAAATAAAGTGTGAGCATGTTAATGTGTCTTGACTTTGCTTCCTAAAAGAACTAAACTAACACAGTTAGAAAATTTGCAATAAACTAATATTAGAATGACATTTGAGGATTTACAATTAAAACATCCAAGGTAACTAGATTGGTGTGTTTATTTCAATTTTATCCTTAATGCTATTCTATTTTAGGAAGGCATGAGAAAACAACCACTTAAAATGTGCTGTTTAATTAAGGATCATAATTTTTTAAAGTAAATGATACAAGATATCAATGAAATAAATCAAAGAAGATTTAAATAAATGAGAGCTATACCATGGCCACGGATAGAAAGATTCAATATTGCTAAGATGTTATTTTCCCAAATTAATATATAGATTCACAGTAATCCAAATCAACATTCCAGCATGCTATTTTATAGATATTGACAAACTGACACCAAAGTTTATATAGAAAGGCAAAACTCTAGAATAACAAGCATGATACTGAAGAAGAACAAAGTTGAAGGACTGATGCTATTAAATTTCAAGACTTACTATAAAGCTACATTAATCAAGACAACATGGTATTGGTGAAAGAATAGAAACACAGATCAATGGAATACAAAAGGCTATCCAAAAATAGACTCACAAAATATAGTGAACTGATGTTTGAAAAAAAAAAGCACAAAGGCAATTTAGTAAAGAAAGAAAGTGCTTTCAACAAATGATGCTGGAAAAAATGGGTGTTTATAGTTTTAAAAAAACAAAACAATTTAGAGATCTTAAGCCCTTCAAAAAAAAATCCTCTCAATTATCTCAAGACCTATCTACAAAATGCAAAGTTCTAAACTTCTTGAAGAAAATATAGGACATATAAGAGGCCTTGTGTTTGGAGATGAATTTTTTGATATAGCATCAAAAGCAAAACTAATGAAAAAGTGGACAAGTTGGACTTCATGGAAGCGAAAATTTCTGCTTTGCAAAAGACTCCGTCAAGAGAATCAAAAGACAAACCACGCATTGAGAAAAATATTTCAAGACACATATCTGATGAAGGAATTGTTTCCAAAATATGCAAGAAACACTTAAACTTTGGCAATAAGAAAACAAACCATTACAAATGAAGTAAATAATCTAAATAGACACCTCATTAAAGAAGATGCAGAGAAGACAAATAAACATGAAAAGGAAGCTTAATATTATTTGTCATCAGGGGAATGCAAATTAGTACAGCAATGAGATACTATTACACATCTATTAATTACTTTCAATTAAAAAATCTTGACAATAACAATTACTGATAAGGATATTGAATAACATTGACTGTCTCATACATTGTTGGTGGGAATGCAAAACGGTACAGCCACTGGGGAAGACCATTTGTCAGTTTCTTATGAATTAAGACATACTCTTCCCATACTCAGCAATAGCATTCTGAGGCATTTTTTTCAAATGATTTGTAAACTTATATCCACAAAACCTAGCATGTGACTGTTTCTAAAAGTTTGACATATGATTTATCCAAACTGGAAGTATCCACTATACCCTTCAATATGTGAAAGGATAAATAAATTGGAGTATTTTATACAATAAAATACTATTTATCAATAAAAAAAGAATGAGTTATCATGCCACAATTAAACACAACTCAGCCTTATTTGTGCATGGCTGAGTGAGAAAAGGCAGTCTGAAATGCTATATACTATAGATTTAATTTATATGATGCTCTAGAAAAGGCAAACTGTGGACATGGTTAGAGGTTGCTGGGATTTTACTTTTTGTGAAAGGGAGTGTTACCTAGGTAAGGCACAGGGGACATTTGAAGACACAAACTACTCTCTGATGCTGTCATTGTGTATAAATGACACTATTTATATGTCAAAACCCATAGAAATTTACAAAATAAAGAGTAAACTTTATTCAAAATTTAAAAGGTATTTTTTTTCCATTGGAAGTATGGATTAATAGTTCTAAAACCTCAATATATGCATACTGGCATTAAACACTTAAGTAAATGGATAGTGAATTATGGGAATCTGGTTTCTTACTGCTGGAAAGGGAGGTATCAGAAAAGCAATGGCAGAGGGTACATTGATGCATGGGGTAGTGTATTCAAGTTCCAGATATCAGTGTGAACTCATCTATAGTTAAATACGGATATAGAAAGTTACATTTTGAAACATTTCTACATATTTGTATATAACAGTCTTAGTACATTTAACATTCAGTTTATATACATTAGTACCACAAACACACCTACTAATTTGACATAATTGGCCAAGAAATCAAAATTTTATCGAACATGCAGCTCCCTCAGGACAGATGCAGGTGCTGGCATATGGCCCTGGCTGGGTCCCCTGAGACCCGGGAGTGTCTGCAGCTGCAAGTGACATTATCTATGGCAAAATCTCACTAGATTTGAAAAACCTATTTTTTTGGTCATTGCCTTTCACTCATGTGATTTTCATTATTTTTCTGTAAGAACTTCCACTAACAGTGTTTGCATCTTTAAAGAAAATTGTACAAATGTCAGAATACTCTGATTCTTGAACCAAACTCAACACTATGCAAATTCTTGCTTCTAGTTTTTATGGCTTCTGTAAAGTCTATTTTTCTGCAACTTCTAATATGTATAAAGAAAAATGATCAGGGCTCAACAATTGTGAGTTAAATTCCACAGCTTTCACTACCTAGTGACGTGACTTTGCAGATATCACTTAATACATTTGCTCTTCATTTTCCTACAAATATGCACAAAAGTACATAGAATAAATACAGGTAAGGTCTGGGTCAGAGTTTCTGCTCAAACAATTATGACAAGCATATCCTATAATTGGTTATAAAATGTAATTTTCTTCATAAGATTTCTACTAAGACCAACAGTATCTCATTAACCTGCAGTGTGTTGTTTAATTATTCTTTACACCTAGAGTTGATCTGAAACATATAACCTAAATCACTCTACTTATCTACAGCTCTAATTCTTGGTGATTTAATTGTTGCACAGCTTGCTCAGCAAACTGTTGCATTGTAATTAAGAAAATTGTTGTTTTGGATTATTTCCTTCTAACTCCATTTGCACCCACTATTATACCAAGTATCCTTTTCTCTCATTCTCTACTGCTTGAATAATAACCTCCACTAGGCAAATCTTAAAGTCTTCTAAATTTGTTGCAGATAAAACAGCTAGCTATTCAGTGAAATGCATTTCTTCTCCCTGGACCAACTAAACTACATTTTGTTTTCCCCCTCACAGAAAGCTGTAGCCACATGACTGATTTCTATTTCATGCAATGTGAGCAGAAGAAATGGACAGCTCATAGGAACCTACCACAGTCACTCTATGTGGTTTTTCTCATTCTTTCAGTTGAACACAAATGAATGAAGGCCCCAAAGGATGTCCATAGAAAGAGATGCACCATGGAAGAAACATCCCTGTATAATCCTGATGCAGAGAGCGTGGTATCGTCTACCAAAATAGGTGAGAGTTTGCATTTGAGCCCTTATAAATGTGTGGATGTACTTATTGCAAAATGTTGCTGATCTTAGTTATATATTCAGATTGTAAATAAAAGCAATAATTTGAAAAAACAGGGTAGCATATTCTCTACCTGACTTTGCTCTCATATAAAGACTTGCAATTTCTAAAGGATGAATTAGTTAGTCTTCCACCGTGCTATAAAGAAATCTGGCCAAACTTCCACTAAAAAACTCACGATAATCTGCTTTCTATTTATTTCTCTGTTTACCCAAGAGACTGTACATTTACCAAGAATGGAAATATGTACTCACTTATTTTTCATGCCTAACATCTTCAGTTTCTCACCCAAAAAATATTTGGTTAAGGGGTCAGTAGGTATTTGTTGAATGAACAAATCAGTGAATAAATGAATGAATTGAACCACTCTTATTTTAAGCATTTTGTTCTCCAGTGTCCTTCACAACTCATCAACCTATGAAAACCCTACTCATTTTCCATTCCAAAAGCCTAATCCGAAATGCTACCTGGTCCTTGAAACTCAGAGATACTCAAGTTTTACCTCCTCTGTTTATCCTGCACTCTCCACATCTTTCTGTCATAGCAGGTATCACCTGATATTATTTGTTTGCATCTATGTTTATCCCAAGAGATGTGAAAGAAGAATCAAATAGAGTGTTGTTCAACAGATGGATGAAGCATCTTCACACCATTGAAGACCTTGAAAATACAGTTGCGGTGAAGGCAGAGTCAGCACATCCATCGCTGAGAATGTTTGTTTTATGACAAAAAATTGCCTGCTGCCTAAACGCCAGGCCTATTTATGAGCATTTGCAAATGTGAATGGTTGTGAGGTTGGTAGAAGAGGATTGTGATCTTGGAGAATCCTGGTGAATAAGCAACAGGAAATAATGCAGTGTGTCATAAAATGAAAATAGTATAAGACAGTAGTTCTGAAATTTGGCATCTGGCCTGACAGCATCATCATCACCTGAGAACTTAGGAGAAGCACGTATCATGAGGCTCCAACCCAGACCTGCTAAAACAGAGACTCTGAGGATAGAGTCCCCAAGATCCATGATTTTAACAAATCCTGCAAGTGATTCTGACATATAATAATGTTTGAGAACTGCTAGCGTGGTGATGTGATCTAGGTAGGATAGGAGGTAAACTGTGACCCGAACGGGATTAGCATGTTAGATTGCCACTCCAGATCTCTTTTCTGCTATTGTATACATCACCAACCAACTGTGTGTACTCAGAGATGTGACTTAACCTCTTGTTTCGCGCTGCCTGTGGTATTCAGGCTTCTGAAAAACTTATCTTGGTGGTGCTTGTAATTCTAAAATTCTAAAATGCTTTAAACCATCTCATTGTTACCTAAATAAAGGCACTTAATAGAAGGCATTGTAAAAGTCAAAAATATGGCCATTTTCATGACAATCCAGCATGACTGGAAAAAACTGTAGGTTTTAGTGTGTTTCCTTTGATCAGCAATGGCATGGGACCACCTGATAATGTATCAAACCCCTTAGACATCTATGTGTTGGAGAAGAACCAGTGTACCTGCAGGAATTCCTGTATTTTGTGAGCACAGAGAATAAATTTTGTCCATCTTCACCATGTGAGCAAAAACTAAATATCCATGTTTTACAGGATTATATGTTATGGACATGCTTGACATTGGAAAGTTAAAATCCTTAGATGGATAAATTCATGCTTATTTATAGATAGTACCACATTTGCTTCCTAGGGCTGCTGCAGCAGAGTTTTATGTATATAATTTTATATAAATATATATGTGTACATATATACATACAAACACACACACACATATATATACCAGATGTGCCAAAAATTTATACACATTTTAAGAGATGTTATCTATGTATTACTTTTAGTTTCCTGTAGTCAGAAGTGTCTGGACACTGATGATAACCACTTTGAGGAGTACCTCTTTTAATTGCAGAAGTTAAATGTGATTTGTATTCATCTTATATGATCAGTATAGATTGAGTATTAGAAGTGTAATACAGTCTTTCCTTTTTAAAATCGTGTATACTTTCTTGGCACCTTCTGTATACACACACACAAACACACACATATTTATACACATACATACACCATGTGTAAGAAAGTTAGCAGGGTTGGTTTCTCCTGAGGCTTCTCTCCTTGGCTTGTAGATGGCCCTCTTCTCCCTGGCCATCTTCTCCCTATCTACATGGTCATCTTTTCTTGGGTATTTGTGTCCTAGTCTCTTCTTCTAAAGACAGAAGGCCTATTGGATTAGCACCTATTCTAATAATCTCATTTTAACTTAATCATCACTTTAAAGATCCTGTCTCAAATCCAGTCACATTCTAAGGATTCAATATATTAGTTTTCGGTGAATAAAGACCAGCCAATATCATGAATTGAAAAATCTACACAACACCCTCAGAAGTATTTGAAAGAAATTTGGTTGTCTTAAAAGACCTGTGAGATGCTTCCAAGCTCCTTTAATTAGACTAGGGAATGGCTGAAAAGAATATTCATGTTCATATATGTTTGGACCATGTCTAACAACATTTTTTATTTTTTTAATTAAATTATTCCAACTGATTTAATTAAAGAGTCAAACATAAAATGTTATAATAAAAAGTACGTTTGGAGTACATACAATAGTAGTAACTACGATGCCCAACCCCATCTTGCATTTCTTAGAAATACAAAAGGTGTTTAAATTTCCATCAAGAAATGAAGCCACACAGGGTAAATTAGAATCTTGAGAATTAAAAAAAAGTACACATCTTCCATAGTTGATGCTAAACTGAAGTTGAGATCTATTAAATATCATCAAAAATATCAGTTTGTAGCCGGGCTTGGTGGCTCAGCCTGTAATCCCACGCCTTTGGGAGGCTGAGGTGAGCGGATTGCCTGAGCCCGCGGGTTCGAGACCCGCCTGGGCAAGCGAGACCTCATCTCTACAATAAATCAAAAAATTAGCCAGGCGTGGTAGCACGCGCCTGTAGTTCCAGCTATTTGGAAGGCTGAGGCGGAAGGATTGCCGGAGCCCAGCAGGTCGAGGCTGCAGTGGCGGGAAGTGGCCACTGCACTCCAATCTGGGCGACAGACTGAGACTCCAACTCAAAAAAAAAAAAAAAAAAAAAATCAGTTTGTAAAGCATTGCTAGTTTCAGTTGCTGAAATTGTGGTTAAATAAGTAAATACACTAACCAAATGAATACTTTATGCTGTTTGTGCTTATATAAAAACATGGCAAATAACAGAATCACACATAAAATCTTGTTTTATAAATCTTGTTTTATTTTTATAAAAATAAAACAAACTGTAATGTAAATTCCAATGAGGTTTGTTTTATTTTTATTGACATTATTGCCATTATTAGAACTTTGAAATCTCTGCAACTTCTTTGGAATGGGAAAGTCTTATTTCTGGCTGTGTATTAGTATGGAAATAATCAATAAAGTTGACCATTTATACCAGCATTATTTAGACTGAATTCTCAACTAAGAATACACTAGCCAGGAAAATTTGCTAAGCTCTATTTTGTAGGTTGGATTTGTAGTGGTTAAATGTATCTATCAACTTGGCTAAGCTATGATGTCAGGTTTGTCAAACACTAGTTTGCATATTGCTGTGAAGGTATTTGTGGATATGGATATGATCAACATTTGTAATTCCTTGACAAAATAAAGCAGGTTACCCTCCATAATGTGGGTGGATGTCATCTAATCAATTCAAGTCTTTAAGAACAAAGACTGAGATTTCCTCAAAGAAGACAGAATGTTTCCTCAGTTTTTAAACACAGCAATCCCTCCTGACTCAAGACAGCAACATCAACACCAGTGCTTTCCTGCTGAATTGCCCTATGGGCTTCAAGCTCACAAGCCTCCATAATTACATGAACCAATGTTTTGAGCGCTCTCTCTCTCTCTCCCTTTTTCTCTCTCTCCAACTATATTTGTAAGCACATATATTTGGATGTATATGTGAATATAATAAAGCTATTATAGATATCCTACTGGTTCTGTAAATCTGGAGAACACAACATATCTTTGAAAAGAAATGATAATGTCCTTTTTGTTAGTTTCTTAAATATACAATTTGGAAAACACTAGATGGCCTGTTTAGCATTGCTTGGATAAAAAAATCTGACCTTCACTCAATGTATCAGTTGATTTTCTGTTGCTATTTGCAATATATTACACTTTTTTTCCACATTGAGCCGCATCTCTGTAGCCCACAATGGCTGTTCTCCAGTGTATCTGCACACTTTTTCTGGGTCATTTGTGACTTTCGATGTTAGAAGAAAAGAGGATTGTTGTCTGGGTCCAGAACCTGTCATGGCTGGTGGTGAGCTTCCCCTACAGGGGCCTTGCTGGCCCCCAGTGTACCTCAGTGTCAGTTGTTTTGTCCAATTCTCCTACCCCAGGCTCCCCAGGGTGATCCACATGGGATTTAGGATATGTCATATATCTTGTGTTTTAAATCAGGTTCTCAAAAGTTGTGGAAAAACTGTCTAGCAATGTTGCTTGATGCAATAACAGAGAGACATTTTATTTTAAGGATAATAAAATATTTTTAAATTTCAGGCTTTCCCCAAAGGTACTGCTATACTTTTCTCCAGAAATATTTCTTGTCTTCTGTGAAAGATGCTTCTCAGATATGTCATCTTATGCAGTTAGCCATCATGTAGAAAACAAAGAGGCAACATTATGTTCTAGCTATCAGCAACACTCTGTCTTCTCTTTTGATTTTTACTAATTCTTCCAACATCATCCACTCCTGTCCAACACCAATTACTCTCAGATCCATTCTCCTAGTTCATCCTTTGTTCCAGACCTCCATACCAATGTATCTAACTACCTGACAGGCCCTTCACTTCAGGTTCTACCTGAGTCTTGAATTAAACATGGCCAAGAACAATCTATTGCCTTTCAATAAAAACTATTCTGTGTTCCTTACCTCAAGCTTGACCCCATTGCCTCTCCACCTGTAAAAGCTAAAACTTCTGCCTTGAGTTTCTTGAATGATGTGTCAAGCTGCCTTTTGCCTCTGGGTGTTTTTACAAATACATTGATCCCTAAAATGCTTTCTGAGGAACATCATACACAGTGTCTATTTCATCCTCTGAAAATCTTCTCTAACACCAATCATTTCTAGAGTCTTCTAGCACTTCCTATGCTTGTTCTTATTGCAGCAGATCTCAAAGCGCATTGCAATGTCCATTCGTGTTCTTGTCTCCCCCACTGACTTCAGCGTCACGCTCGCTATTGTCTCCTGGTTTATCAATTTTTGAGGCAACATGAGCATTTTAAATATCAGAAAAGTCATCCCAAGTTCATATCACTACAATAGGCAATGTATAAATGAAACACTAGCCATTACTGAAATTTCCGTTTCGTAGAAAATACCACCCCAGTCTCCTGCCATAATTACCTAATGGGCAATTTTCCCTCTTGTATATGTGTGGCAGGTGGGGTCTTAGGATGCTCCCATAACCTTCATCCTGCTCTTATTTCTGTGACTATATTCCTTAACAGATAGTTTCCCCTTTTCTGTGGTTTTGCTTTCTATAGTTTCTGCTACCTCTGGTCTACAGCAGTCCAAAATATTACATACAATTTTCTGAAATAGGCAATTCATAGTTATAAAATTGCTTGCCTTCTGAGTAGTGTGATGACATCTCATCCTATTCAGCTCCTTCCTTCCCCAGACATAAATCATCCCTTTGTCTAGCATACCCACACCATATCCACTACAGCCTGCTAGTCATTTAGTAGCCTTTACAGTTATCAGATTGAAACAAAACAGTGTATACAGGGATGTAGGGTTCGGTACTATCTGCAATTTCAGGCACTCACTGTGGGTCTGGGAATCTATCCCTTGCAGATATGAAATGATGACAGATTGCAAAGGGGAGATTGTCTGACTGGTCCTGATCTAACCACATAAACTCTTTAAAAAGGATGGGCTTCTCCTTCTGAGGGCAGAACTGGAAGCCAGAAAGATTTGAAGTCCAAGTAGGTTGCAACTATTGGCTTTGAGCATGGAATGACCCACATACCAAAGAATGTGGGTGACCTCTAGAAGCTGAGACCTTGCTTTTCAGCAAGGAGCAAAAACCTCATTTCAACAGCCTCAAGGAATTAAACTCTGCCCACAATCCAAATGAGCCTGGGAGTAGAGTGACCCCCAGAGCCTCCAGGTAAAAGCCTCACCTGGCTGTCATTTTTGCTTTGACCTTGTGGTACCTTGACCGTGGATCCCCGTTAAGCCTACCTGGACTTCTGATCACAGGCATGTGGGATAATAAATGGACGTTCTTTAATCCATAACAATTGTGGTCATTTATGATAGCAGCAGTAAAAAAAAATAAATTAGAGCCGGGCTCGGTGGCTCAGCCTGTAATCCTGCGCCTTGGGAGGCGGAGGTGAGTGGATTGCCTGAGCCCGCGGGTTCGAGACCCGCCTGGGCAACTTGGCAAGACCTCATCTCTACAACAAATCAAAAAATTAGCCGGGCGTGGTAGCACATGCCTGTAGTTCCAGCTACTCGGAAGGCTGAGGCAGAAGGATCGCCGGAGCCCAGCAGGTCGAGGCTGCGGTGGCCAGGAGTGGCCACTGTACTCCAGTCTGGGCAACGGAGTGAGACTCCAACTCAAAAAAATAAAAAATAAAAAATAAAAATAAATTAGTATAATGTGGTTTTCAAATAATGTATCTGTATTGATAATAATTTTCACAATGACTAGAATTAAACTTCATCTCATATTGAGATAATGTGTCCGTTGTCCTTTTGAGAGTGAGAAATACAAACTTTTAAGATACTTGGAATGTAAGTTACAGGAGAAAACTGATCTTGGCATCCTTAATGAGAAGTTCATTCTCCAGACAGTTCAGAACAGTAATCATTTTACATCATTTTATTAATTTTGTTTTTTAAAAATGTCATTGAGTTAAATTGGCAATTTTATATATAATTCTCTGAATTGTAACGCATGAATAGGTTTGTGTCCCAGGTATAACCATAAGGGTATAGTTTCATCACCTCCCTACAACTCCTAATGCTATTATTTAATAGACACATCCTTCCCCTAGCTTTGAACCCTAACATCCACTGGCCTACTATCTATCTTCAGATGTGATGCAGCCTGGTCTCTAATTTTTAGTTTTTACTTTTCCCTGACATATGCTCAATCTATTGTAAAGATCAGCACATTTCTGTAAAGAGCCGGATGATAATAGTTTTAGGCTATGTGTGCTCTCTATCACAGCTACTTGACCCTGCCATTGTGCAGTAAACTACCAGGCATGTACAGAGTAGTGGACTTGGTTGTGCTCTAATAAATCTTTGTTTACAAAAACAAGTGGCAGACTATATTTGTCTCCTGGGTCATAGTCCATCTGTGCTCTGTCACACTTTGTGTCTAAAGTATTTAATATTGACAGACAGAATACCTTTTCTCATAGGAATGTCAGAAAAATAACTAATCATATTACTAATAGAGCTCCTCAAAACTTCATTGCAATGTTAATTTGCTTTTAAGCAGTATTAGTGATGATATTTTCATTATTAGTATATATTTGTATTAACAGACGGAAATTTACTTTCCGTGAAAATATTTAGGTGCATTCACGCAGATAAAGCCTATTTTATAAAAGCATTTCCTTTAAAATCTCAACTGTCCATTCCCCTAACTCGTCTTAATTATAGCATAAATTATATACATTTTTTTCTGTTTTTACTTCAACCAGCATCCTAGAAACCCACACAAATTTTACAACATTTAGTTGTTTTCACAGATAGTTAGTGGATCTAGAATCTTTAAATTTTATTTTTTGTTTGTTCTAAGATACATGAACTTACAACATTATTTTTGAATGATAAATATTGAAAATAAGGCTCATTTTTAATCATCTTTGCTTTAAAAAAGGTAATTATCTTTTTACTTATTTTAGTTTCAGACATAAGTTTCCTTACAAATACACTGTGTTTTCTTTAACACTCAAATTTATTTCCATTAATTAAAAAAGCTATTGAGTTTAAGTTGGCATATAATAAATTATACATCTATACAGTACATATATATTGTATCTACTTTTCTTGCCTTACTACATTAGTTTGGAGCTTGGGTATGATATTTAACAGGAATGGTAGAGGAAATTCCTGCCTTTGTCCCCTTCTTAGGATGAAATTCTCTGTCTTCTAACCATTAAAAATGATGTTAGCTGGCATTTTAAGAATGTTCTTTATCAAGTTGAGGAAGTGCTCTCTATTCCTTTCTGAGATTTTTATAAATCAAAAATTAGTTTGGCATTTTTTTTCAAATGATTTTTCTGCTTCTTTGACATAATCATATGACTTTTTAGCTTCTTGTGAGGAGTACACTGACTGATTTTTGAATATTGAGTCAGCCTTGCATATCTGAAATACATTCCATTTGCTTGTGATGCATAATTCTATTTATACATTACTAGACTTGATATTCTAATATTTTGTTGAAACTTTAGCTTCTAAGTCAATGATAGACATTACTCTTGTAACTTTCCTTTCTCTTGATGTCTTTGTCTGATTTTGGTATTAAGGCAACATTGGACTTATAGAATGAGTTAGGTTGTGTTACTTCTGCTTCTGCTTTCTGGAAGGGATTTTAGAAGATTATATCATATCTTTCTTAAATAATTTGTAGAATTCACTAGTGAAGCAAACTGGGCATGATGTTTTATATTATTAAAGGTTATCAATTATTGGTATAATTTAATTGATAGATAAAGTCCTCTTTTAATGTTATAATTCCCTTGTGTTATTTTTGGTAGATTGTGTTTTATCAATGAATTGGCTCATTAATCTATGTCATCAAATTTGTAGAACTAGAGCTGTTCATACCATTCTTTTATACCCATTTAGCATCATTGAATCAGTAGTGATGGTCTCTCTTCTATTTCTGATATTAGTAACTTGTGTGTTCTCTCCTTTTTCTTGGTTAGCCTGGCTTTAGGTTGATCAATTGAATTAATATTTTCAAAGAATCAGAACTTAGCTGTTTTTCTTTATAAATTTCCTGTTTTCAATTTTATTGATTTTTGGATCTTATTTTTGTTATTTTTTTCTTACTGTTGTGACTTCGGGTGTAATGTATTCTTGTTTTTCTAGTTTCCTAAGGTAGAAGTTCAGATTATGGATTTTAGGGTTCTTCCCCCTAATATCAAAAAGTTTGACACCAAAAAAAGTTTTCACTAAACACTGTTTTTGCTCTATCCTCAAATGTTAATGTCATATTTTCATTTTCACTTGGTTAAAATTTTTAAAAATTTTATTTTCTTGAGACTTTGTCATTAATCCATGTATTATTTAAAAGTGTGTTGTTTAATTCCCAAATATTTTTTGATGTTTCGGCCCTTTTTCTGTTATTGATTTCTGGTTTAATTCCATTGTAACATGACAGCATACTTTGTATGTTTTTGGGGGGTTTTTTGGTTTTTTTTTTTTTTGAGTTGAAGTCTCACTCTGTCACCCACTGCAGCCTCGACCTGCTAGGCTCCGGCGATCCTTCCGCTCAGCCTCCCAAGTAGCTGAAACTACAGGCGTGCACTACCACACCTGGCTAATTTTTTTGAATTATTGTAGAGATGAGGTCTCAAACCCGCGGGCTCAGGCAATCCACTCACCTCAGCCTCCCAAAGCGCGGGATTACAGACTGAGCCACTGAGTCCGGCTTGTATTTTTTTTAATTTGGTAAAATGTGTTTTATTGTCCAAAATGTGATTGATGTTGGTGAATGTCCCACACGTCAGAAAAGCATGTATTGTTTTGTGGTTTGATGAAATAGTCTATAGTTGGCAATTATATCCAGATGACTGATAGTGCTGGGGAGTTAAACTACATCTTTACTAATTTTCTGCCTGCTGGCTCTGTAAGTTACAATTAGAAGGGTGTTGAGATCTCCCACTATAATAATATATTTGTCTATTTCTCTTTGTGGTTTTATTAGCTCTTGCTTCATGTATTTTGATGTTCTGGTATTAGAAGTATAAACCTTAAGGATTGTTATATTTTCTGGAAGAATTGACCCCTTTATCATTTTGTAATGCTCATTTTTATATTTGATGGTTTGTGTCTTTTTGTTGTTGCTCCTAGACCATTCCCATTTAAAGTGATCATTGATGTAATTGGATTGATATCTAGTAAGTAACTATTTTGTGAGTATTTTTATGATTCTATTTTTCTTTTCTCTCTTAGCTTACCAATTATACTTCTTATATTTTTAAAGGAGTGGTTTTTCTAAGTTTGCAATATATATTTACAACTACTCTAAGTTCACTTTCAAATAGCATTCTATCATTTCATGATTAGCACAGGTATCTTATAAGTATCCCTTAAATAATTCCTTCTTCTTCATTATAACATTTCTATCATTCATTTAACTTATTCATGCACTGCAATTACCAGGTACCGAGTTGCTATTGTTTTTTAGATACATGCTAAATCAATTACGAATAAGAAAAATATTTTAAAAATTACCTTAATTTGTTTCTTCTCAAATGTTTTTTATTTATATAGAGTCAATTTTCTTACCTTTATCATTCTCTCTCTCTCTGTGGAAAATCTATCAAAATTTCTTCCAAGGCATTGTTAATGGTAAATTCTCTCCCATTTTTGTTTCTCAAAAAAGTTTTCTAGTTCTTTTCACTTTTGTAGATACAGATGTTACATTATTATTTTCCCCTTTCAAAGCTTTACATTTTGTACTACATGCTCTTTTGGTTGCATAGTTTCTGACAATGTATTGTGTAATTCTTACTCTTGCTTCTTATTGGTAAGATTTAATATTTCCTGGATGCTTTCAAGATTATTTCTTTTCTGAAATTAGAATATGATATGACAAGGTGTTTTGTACTGATTTATATTTTAAATTTACCCTGGTTCGTGTTCTCTGAGCCTTCTATATCTGTGGTTTGTTTAAAGTTCTTGGCTACTATTAACTTGATTTTTTTTGGCACTAGTTTCTATTTCCTCTTCTGCTTTTCCAAATAACCATTATGTTATGCCTATTAAAATTGTGCCATTTATCTCGGCTGTTCTAGTTTTAAAATTATTTCTATCTGTTTTCATTTAAATATGGGAGAATTTCTCTCTATATATACATATATATATTATATATATATTCACGCTTACCGATTTCTTTTTCCTCAAATGTTTGCAGTCTACTGATGAAACCATCAAAGACATTATTTCTGCTACAGTATTTTCAATTTTTAACATTTTATTTTGGTTCCTTATTAACATTTCCATCTCTCTGCTTATATTATCCATCTGTTCTCACATGTTGTCTACTTTTTCCAACAGGCCCTTAGCATATTAATAACAGTAAATTTAAATTCCGAGTCAGATAATCCCAAAATCTATGCCTTATTTGAGTTAGGTTCTGATATTTTCTTTCTGTCTCATTGCATTATTTTTAAAAGGATGGATTGTAATTTCTTATTGAACACTAGCCATAATTTATCAGGTGAAAACTGAGGTAAATAGACATTTAGTGTGTGACTTTTATGCTTATCTACCTAAGAATTGGACTGCTTTACTGTTTGCTATCATTGTAGGTGGCAGGGGCCAAAATTTCTTCAGTATTTCCCCCCCTTCTTTTCCTTAGATATGTGATTTTTCCCAGGTATTCCATCTGAAATAGTGTCTAGGCCTTGTAGTTCTTTCAGTTGTCTTATTCTGTAGTTACATAGGAGCTCTGTTAGTATGGTGTTAGAGTGTGTGTGGGTAGATAAAGAGAAGCAGCCTATGATTCTATCACTGGGTTTTGGGTTTTGGTATTTTAGTGAGATGAACCCCTGTACTGTGTGTGAACTCAAAGTCACTCTCAGCCTCCCCCTCCCTGTGCCTGAGCTCCATTCTTTCTTTAGGACAGACAGGCAGACTCAATGAGATTGCAGTCGGGTATTTTCCTTCTCTGTGTCAAAAATTGGATAGGGCTAGAATTGAATATTTTTCATTTCCAGGTCAGGTATGTCTTGGTAAAATAGTAACTTTGAAAAGGATTTTAAATTGCTTAGTTCTCCCCCTCTCCCTGCTAGAGCAGGAGGGGATTTTCCTCAAGTCTTCAGTCTAAGTAAATAGTGCGGTTTCTGGAGGTAAGACTCAAGAAAATGTGCCCCCACTCCCCCACCCAAAGGCTGAGATCCAGAAGTTTGAATCTCTCAGCTAGTTAGTAACTTGGTTTCCAGCACTTAATTACATTTCAAGAGTTCCTTGCAGCTGCACTTTCCAGCTATGGATTTTGCTCCCAGTAAAGTTTGATTCTCTGTATTCACCTGTCTCCCCAATTTTCAGAGAAGTGTTTTGCCCTGTGATCCCAATTCTCTGATAAGTCTAAGAAGAGTATTTCATTTTCAGTTCGTTCAGCTCTTCTCTCATTGAAAGAATGGGGGTGATGGATTTTTAGGGTCTTTACCTGTTACAATGGAAACTGTTAAGTACGATTCAGATTGCTATTATGGTTTTTGAATATTATATGTCATCCATATATACTTTTTTGCTAAAATGTCTTTTAAAATTATCTGTACTTTTAAAAATTGGACTATTGATTTTTGCTGATTATTTTTTGTATTTTAAAAAAGTTTATTATTACATATAAGATTTACAAATAACAATTTCCAACCAAATGCTTTTTTACTTTATACTCTGAATAGTGTGGTTGAAAGAACAGAGGTCATTGCTTTTGATGTCATATCTAAGAAATAGTTGCCAAAATCAAGGTCACAGGTATATTCTTCTGTGTTTTCTTCTGAAAGTTGTATAGTTTTAAAATTTGCATTTAGATTTATGACCATTTCAGTTCTTTTTACATGTTACAAAGAACTGAATTTCATATTTTTGTATATAGGAATATCTCATATAATTTGTAAAAAAGACCATCTTTCTTCCATTAATTTGTCATTGTTCAATATCAGTTCTCCATCATATTTCTGGAATATGTCTTCTGCTTCATTGATCTATTTTGTTTATGTTTACATGAATACCACATTAATTTGATTAACTTAGCTTTTTAACAGGTCTCAAAATTAGGTAATGCTTAGTTCTCCTATATATATTTTTTCATAAATGCTTTGGTTATTCTAGGTCCTTTTCAATTGCATATGCATTTTAGAATTAATTTGTTAAATTTCACAATAAGTTAAATGATTTGCTTGAGTCATTGAATTTATAGTTAATTTTGAAAAAAGTGATTTCTTAACTATATTTCTTAACTATAATCTTCTGATCTGGGACCACAATATAACTCTATATATTTAGGTTGTTTGATTTCGCGACATAATTTTTAAATTTTTTTAGTTTTTAGTGTACAGGTCCTTGAAATATTTTGATTGAAAATTTTTTTTTTAGTTTTTAAATCATAGTAAGATACTCATCGCATAAAATGAATCATGTTAATTATTTTTAAGTGCAGAGTTTAATGTTGTTAAATAAATTCACTTTGTTATGCAACCATCACTACCATTCATTCTCAGAACTCTTTTCATCCTGTAAAACTGAAGCTCTTATCACTTTATACAATAGCTTCTCCACCCTCCTCTTCTCCTAGCCTCTGGTAAGAACTGTTGACTCCTAGCACTTCATCTCAAAGTGTGTTATGTTTTTATGCTACTACACATTATTTTGTTTGAAATTTCCATTTCCAATTGTAGTTGCTAACCTTAAGGGCTTGTAATTATGTTTTGTGAAAATTCAGTTGATGTGTTCTGCATTTAGCTGTCAATCTTTCTGAAATTGGAGCTCTATTTATTTCTCTATCCCTTTATCAAATGTGCCCAACAGTCGTGTGAATAAATGGGTAAATTATTAATTTAATCCTTCATTGCCTAAGAATTTTCAGATACCTGGAATTGGGGAAAATCAGTAACTTTATTTTGTTTACTTTTCATTACCTGTGATAAGGAAGCGTTATTCCCTGGCTTCTCTGCCTAGATACATTCACAGCCTTGGAATAGTATTCTTAAAATTATCAAGACAAAATAAGTTTACAATACTCTAGTTATTAAAAAGTTTAGAGAAGGGAAGCATTTCTGAGCAAATTAACTTTTATTCCACAATTTGTATTAAAATATATATTCACAATATTCACAGAAAAAAATCAAATCTTGCCACAGAAGAGCATTAAACTTGAGTTTCTGAAGATTCAATTTTAAGAAAAGATGAACCTGGAATATCTTATAGCACCATAAACTAAGAAATTGGTCAAAAAATGTGCAAACACATTGGAAAGGAATCAAGGAAACCATTGGAAAGAGTTTCAAACAGCCAAAAGTGAAAAACTAAATGAGCAACAAATATAACAAAAATACTGGATTCTAATCAACAGAATAAAAATAATAGTCATGTATCTCTTATACAATTAAGTAATGTAATAATTGAAAGAATAAATTTTTCAGGAATTAGAAAAATAGAAAACACCACTGGCATACTACAGTAATAAATGTTGTAAGCAAGAACCACTGATGGATACTAAAATTATTGGTGAAAGTGTGAAGAGAAGCAGCATATCTGCAGAATCTAAAGGGATCTCTTTCAAGATATTTATTCGTTGCAAGACAAAAAAAAATGGTAACTGTACAGTGAAGAAATCTAATAAAACCTCCTTAAAACAAAAGAATACTTTTTTTTTTTTTTTTTTTTTTTACCAGCAATAAGAACATGTTCATGTTGTGCACCCTGGTATAATGCACCTGAAAGAGCACATCATTGTTGTGAAAGTCTTGTCAAAAATGCATATCAGCTGGGCTCAGTGGCTCAGCCTGTAATCCCGTGCTTTGGGAGGTTGAGGTGAGTGGATTGTCTGAGCCCGTGGGTTCGAGACCCACCTGGACAATTTGGCGAGACCTCATCTCTACAATAAATCAAAAAATTAGCCGGGCGTGGTAGCGCGTGCATATAGTTCCAGCTACTTGGAAGGCTGAGGCGGAAGGATCGCCGGAGCCTAGTAGGTCAAGGCTGGGGTGGCAGTGAGCATGCCACTGCACTCCAACCTGGGCGATGGAGACTCCAACTAAAAAAAAAAAAAAAAAGAATGCATATCCACAACTGAATCACTATTAAATATTAGGCAAGCCCAAATTAAGAAACATCCTAAAGAATTACTGACCAGTATTGCTCTTCAAAGTGACAAGGCCATGAAGATCTCCTTCCTTTCATCCTATTATTCCTCCTGCACAGACACACAAACCAATCAACAAAAAGAATAAGAGAAAAGAAAAGAAAGATTCCTAAATGCCCTGGATGGGAGAAGACTGAGAAGACAACATTTAAATGTAATGGGAATTCTGGAACAGGTATAGGAGATTAGAGGAAAAACTAGTAAAATCTGAGTAAATTATACCAATGGTAATTTATTTTTGATCATTGCTCTATGGTTATTTAAGATGTTTAAGATTAGCAGAAGCTAGGTGAAGGGAAAATGTGAACTCTGTATTACCTTTGATAATTTTCTGTGAGTCAAAACTTATTTCAAAATAAAATAGAGTTAATCATAGACATGTATATTCTACATCACAGTTGGGTTTTGCTTGAAAAATCTTATTTCCAATAAAAAATGTCTTCTATTTTAGTCTTCAAAATTATTTTTTATTGTTATTTTTAAATAATCTATACGTTTCAAATAAGCATCGCAGTAATTTTTTTTTGCATTATATAATTTTACACAATTATATTTTTCACTGGAGGAAATTTCTCACTTTAACAGCAAATAAAATGTTCAGCTTATAACCAGTACTCACTCTGATCATTGGTACCTTTCCTCATCCTAAAAAATAAAAATATCCATCTCCCTATAAGTATGACATGATGTATCTCCTAATCCAATTGATGGCAGCAAGATGAAGTGCAGAAACAGCAGAATTGAGACCCAGGGTAACTCCACATCCTGTTATTTCTGGTTAGATTATCTAAAAACATAAGATACATTTTCAAACTCTACAAAGCCTCTGGAAAAACATCATATCTAACTTCTTGTGGTAGCCAAGCTATTTTTCTCTGGAAAGGGTGAGAAAAATATGTTGAGCACCACAAATAATGTCAGTGAACCCAGATGATGCCTGATTTAAACAACAATTTATTCTATTTCAATAGGTCCCTTGATAGACAAATACAATTACAGAAGAATTTTAAGAAGTCTCCAGGGAGAGTAAGAATTGAATAAGCCAATAACCATTCGAACAATGCTGCAATACTTGCCAAACTTCAGCAGAATTTTTGGAGTTGAAAATGAAGAAATTGTAATGTCATAATGCAGATGTTCTTTAGAAAGAGATAATACGCTTCTCAAAGCATTTTAAGCAGCAAGCAGATATGGAAGAAAAAGCAGAGGAAGAATAGTCAACTGCCAGAATCCTACCACTAGTATGAAATTGATAGTTTCAATGCATCAATGTGAGTGCTTATAATTTGCACACACACCCTCTCTCTCTCTCTCTCACACACACATGTGATTAATGCAGTTGAAAAATAAGTAACACACGCATATTTGAAAGCTTGTCTTCACTATGCTGAATTCTTGCAAATCACATGAAATCACATATCTCTAAGTAGCCATGAAAGGTTTCCATGCTATTTGTCGGGACTATTATACTATCAGTTATCTATTTTTTTCCTGAATAGTCAACTTTTTAAATCTCAGTTTTATGCCACTTATGAGCTTTTAAACGTGCTCAGGTGTCTCCAATTTTTCTTTTAAGAACTCAACTCTCTTTTGATCTCTCTTGTCTCTCTTTTCTCAGTCACCATCCTTCTATCTTCTCTCTTTCAGAGCCACATTTCCCTTGCAGTAAATGTTCTCAATATCCACACTTCTTACTCGACTTCCAATCTTTTTCAATATGGCTTCTATGCTTACTGTCTTTTAAAATTCTGTTTTCTTCCACATAGGGAGATTCTGTGGACAAGTTATTCTACATGACTCTGCAGCAGCTGTCAGCACTATCAACCACCTGACTCTCTAGCCACTCCTTTTCATCTCTACTTAAAATGTACTCTCCTGCGTTGTCTGTCATTAAATAATGGAGCCCTTTAAGGTTAATCTAAATTCCCCTTCTTATTGCAGTCTGTAACCTCTCTTTTAGCAAATCCCTCAGTATCAATGGCTAGAATTATCACCTAGTTGCAGAATATTCACAAAGCATTCATTTATTAATTCATGAATTTTCTGCTGAGTGCTTGTAGATGTCAGAAAAGCATACCAGATGAAACTCCAGTGCCGGAGTCTTGCTCCCGTCGGGTCTGGGGTTTCCTGAAGGAGAGACGGAGTAGGCGAAAGAATGCAATTTGGACACCTGTTTGCTGGACAGAATGCCAATTTAATGTTAGTTAACACAGAGCTTTTATACCATTCATAAAGGGGCAAGACAAAGAAAATTCCTTCACGTACATTCTCCCTCAGAAGTTACCACCATCTAGTGGTCTTAGAAGCAACATACAAGGCAAGAACACTATCTACTTTTAGCAATGAGTCTTGTTGTTAAAGTCAAGAATGATAGCTTTAGTCCAAAGTCCCAAATTACAGTCCTTGAAACGTTTCAAGAGAGTTTCCAGACGCACATTTCTCCATGTATCAGGAGTTTTCTCTGGGACTTCTATGACCTTCAAAGTTTTGTAATCGCCTTTCTTGTCCAGGTGTCTTCATTACTTTTCTCTTATCGTGCAGTGTATATTTCTAAAGAAAACTCAAAAGAAGTTTTAATGATGTTTCCCAGACCCCCAAGGTTCCTTTCTGTATTTAGTTAATTTATCATAAAAGTATCTAATTAGTATATTATGAATTCAGTGAAAACCTATTCTATATACGTTAACTTAAAATTTTAACTATTGAATTAAGTAAAAACCTTAATGATTAATCTTCATCCTAAATCTGTGAAAACAGTGTTATAAATCACCTACATAACTCCTTATAGTGAATTCATAATGAACTCACCATAAACTTGTGCTTCTAAGAAACCTTATGTCTAAACACTAAACTACATAATTCTAAATCAAATAAGGAGTGAATATACTTATATCATTTTTTACTCAAGCAATATCTAGTAACTTATAACCAAGTGAAAGAAAGCATTCTTAACGTGCTTCAGAGTTTAACCATTGCATATGCTAGAAAAGGTCAAACGGCATGGTGGGAAATAGAAAAATGAACAATGACATCCTTGGTAGCTGTGAGTACTTCACATAGACACACTATTTTCTTCTTCCATTACTGCACAGAATTCTTCAGCCATATCAACAGCAAAGGCGGAAGACAGAAGGGCCTCAGCTTCCCGGACTTTCCCCACAGACCGGGGTCTTCAGTCCACCAAGACCCTGTCAATCAGGTGGGCCTCCAAGGCTGGCTCCCAACACTAGATATCCTGTTGTATGTCTGTTTTATCACCAGTACCACAGTGTCTTAATTATAGTAACTTTATAGTTAGTCTTAAATTTGGTTGGTGACAATCCTCCAGCTTTGTTCTTCTTTAAGGACTCTGTATTCGATTCTGAGACTTCCCATATACATTTTATAGTTTGTCAATGTCCACAAAACAACTGCCTGAGATATTGATTGGCATGACATAGAAAATAAAGATCAATCTGAGAAGAGTTGAGATCTTAATAATATTTAGTCATTGAGCCAATGAACACACAATCTCTCTTAATTTACCGAGACTTCTCTGATTTATTTTATTAGAGTTTTGCAGTTTTGTGCATGTGAATCTTATATAAATGTTCTTATATCTAAATCTAGATATTTTATTTTTGGAGATATACTAAATGATATTTTAAAAATTTAAAAATTCTACATATTCGTTGCTGTCATATTTAAAAGGCATTGCATTCTGTTTATTAATCTTGTATCCTACAACCTTGCTATAATAACTTATAAGTTATAGAGGTACAAAGACAGTTTCATTTTTTCTTTCCAATTATTATAACTTTTATTTCCTTTTTTGTCTTATTGCACATGCTAAGACTTTCAGTACAATGTTGAGAAGTGTGATGAGAGAGGTGCATCCATTGACAAGAAATTTCCTTGTTTTTTACTTGTCTCAGAGCAGTTTGATTTCTTCTTCGCTTTTGAAGAATAATTTCACAGGGTACAGAATTCTAAACTGATGTGTGTGTATATGTGTGTGTGTGTGTCTTTTATTCAACATTTAAAATATATATCCTACTCCCTCTCTCCCTGTATGAATTCTGTCAAGATTTTCCCTTTGCCCACTGTTTGCTGCTGTTTAACTATGACATGCTTAGATGTATACTTTTAGCTACGAACCCTTCTTGGTTTCCTCTGAGCCTCTGAAATCTGTAATTTTTTGTCTGTCATTACTAATTCAAATATTTCTCAGTCACTAATAATTCAAATATTTTTTCTGCTCCTGTTTTTCTTCTCCTTTTGCTACTCCTGTTATGTGTTTGCTTCTTTTATAATTATCCCACTATTTCAGAATATTCTATTCTATTTTTTAACTTATTTTTTCATCACTGTATCTCAATTGGGGAAATGAATATAGTATATACTTGAACTTACTGATTCTTTCCTCAGTTGTATCCAGTCTAAAAATGAGTTTATTATAGGCAGTCTTCTTCTCTGCTACAGTGACTTTAATTTCTAGCATTTCCTTTTGTTTGTTTCTGAGATTTTGCATCAATTCACACACTACCCATATGTACCTGAAAATTGTCTACGTTTTTCTCTTAGATTCTTTAATATAGCAATTATCATTATTTTAAATTCCTAGTCTGATATTTCCCAAATCTCTGCCATATCCAACTCTGCATCCAAAATATGCTTGTCTCTCCAGTCTGTGTTTTTACTTGCCTTTTAGCATGCTTTACAATTTTGAGTTGAAAACCAGACACAATGTGTCAGGCAAGAACAACCAGGATAATTAGACTTTTAGTGTAATATTTTCAATTAATCTGCTTAGAAACTGGCCTGTGTTGAACATCTGCTGTAGCTGTAAGTACCAAAGTTTTTATTTTACTCTAGTTTTTTTCATTTTCCTTCCCTTACATGAAACAAAACAGTAGAAGACATTGGAGCTATCTAATTGATGTTCCGCCTGGTAGGATAAGGTTCTGGTAAAATCGTTTCTTCCTCAGAGAAGGTCTTTGTTATTGAGAACGTTCTGAGAGTATTTCAAAATGGTACTTTTCCCTGCTGTCCAAAACACAGGTGGGTTTTTGTCCATTTTTCACTGTGAAAGCCTGGTGACATTCTCAGGTGATTTCTAGTTATCAAGCTTATTCACACAGCTTTCAACAACTCATCTAAAGCACCCTTAAGTTTTCCTACCACTAGATGGTTTTACCATCTCTTTTTTTTTCTCCAGCAACCTGATCTCCACTGTACTTTTCTCTATTCACCTGTCCCTCCAGATTTCGGAATGGCAACTTGTCTTATGATCTTGATTTCGAATGGATTGAAGACAAGTTATTGATTTTTCAGTTTGTTCAGTTTTTTCCCTATTTAAGGACAGAAGTGATGCCTTTCAAATCCTATATATGTTGGAGCTAACAGGAAGTTTCTTCTTCACTTTTGAAGGATTATTTCAGTGGATATAGAATTCTTATGTTACTGTTTTATTATTTTCTTTCATTACTTCACTCACTTCTTGGTTGAATGACTTCTAATGAGTTCACTTTAATTCTTTTTTTTTTTTTTTTTTTGAGTTGGAGTCTCATGCAGTCGCCCAGACTGGAATGCAGTGGCTGCTGTCAGTCACCGCAGCCTCGACCTGCTGGGCTCCTGCGATCCTTCCGCCTTGGCCTTCCAAGTAGCTGGAACCACAGGAGCGCGCTACCATGCCCAGCTAATTTTTTGATTTATTGTAGAGATGCGGTCTCACCAAGTTGCCCAGGCGGGTCTTGAACCTGTGGGCTCAGGCAATCCACTCACCTCTGCCTCCCAAAGCATGGGATTAGAGGCTGAGCCACCGAGCCCGGCTCACTTTAATTCTTAACCTTTTTCTTCTATAGTTAAGGTGTTTGTTGCCCTCCTCTTCTTTCAAAGAAAGGTTTCTTTCAAGCTTTTCTTTTTGTCTACCTGCTGTTTTCTGCAATTTGAATATGATGTATCTTGGTGTAGTGATTTTTTGTTTTCAACCTGCTTGTTGTTAATCTGCTTTATTTTTTTGTATCTGTGGCTTAGTATCTGCTGTTAATTTTGACAAATGCTTAAAAACTATTGCTTCGAATGTTTTTTTCCTGATCTGTTTTCTGTTTCTTCTCTTAAAAGTCCTACGATATGTACAATACATCTTTTAAAATTGTTTCACAGTATTTGTTTATGCTATTGCTTTTTTTTTCTTTTCTTTTCTTTCTCTTTGAATTTCATTTTGAAAGGTATCTACAGAAAAATCTTTAAGTGTACTGCTTCTGTCCTTGGCCATGTCTAGTCTTCTAAGGAACTCGTGAAAGGCATTCTTCAACTCTGTTTCAGTATGTTTGATTTCTAGCATTTCCTTCTGTTTCATTCTTTGAGTTTCCTTTTCATCACCCATTGAGTCTTTTTCCATTACAGCCCTCAACATTGTAATCATACTTAGTTTAAATTCCCTGTCTAATAATTCTAGCATGTGTGTCATGAGCCTGGTTCTGGTGATATTTTTTTCCTCTTTGAATTTCCCTCCCCTTTTTCCATGCCTTTTAATGTTTAATGGTAAATAGTCCTTAATCTGAGTTTTCATATTAGTCTTTCTTGGAGATTTGCTTAATGTAACAGTTCCTATTGTGGTATGTACCAGAAGGCTCAAGTTCCTTGATCATTCTTGCTTATGTTTTCACTTTTGACTTTGAGCTTTCCTAAGTATTCCTCCACAGAAAGCATCTACAAATGGTAACTCTTTCCATTGCCACCTCGTGTTACTGCATGAGTACTACTGGTGTGGCCATAAAGTGGGGGAGAGAGTATCACTCTACAAACATATGTTTAAACTCTAGTCTTTTGGTTGGCTTTGGTGTCCTGGCTCTGTCCTTCATAAGTGGTACTGCAGGAGTATATGAAAGTACTTAGGCGCTAGTAATAACTCCACACCGTTGGGGACCAAGAGATTTACTAAAGTGGCGGCTACAGAGCTAGAGGGGTGGGGAGAGAGAGAGAGAGAGTTATGCAGGGAGGAGCTGTATTTATTAGTTTAGCGAGGGCAGGAAGAGGTCGTGCTAGCATCCTATTGGGTAGAGCAGAGGGGAAACAGGGTGGGCCGAGATTACTATTGGAGGGTATTATAAGGCTGATTTGTCATAGAAGGAGATTGTTGGCTAGCAAGTTTGAGCTTCGTGCGTGAGAAATCGTATAGGGGAAAGCTGGAACTTAGGGCCTTTGTTGTTTCCATGTGGCCCTGTAGTATTCGGCGCAATGAGGAACACATTTTAGATCATTTTCCCACAGAGGACAGAGTTACCAGCCCCTGAGATTTTTTTTT
>CAUYQG010116614.1:0-10928 GCA_963574415.1 Tarsius wallacei | reverse complement strand
AATACTCAACTCTCCTCACTGGGTTGGAAATAATGCACATTTGGCTAATTTCTGGGTAGCTATATGTAACAAAAAACTCAAGTAGATATGCTCCCCTCTCCATCTGGGGCAGTACACTTCCTAGTCCTGTACAACTTAGTTTTGGAGTTAGGATAGACTTCCATCTTACCCAGATGTGCCTCCAGGCTACCAGGGTAAAGCCTAGTTTCATTGTAACCCAGCCTTCCAAGACTCTCACCTGATCTATGGCTCTGTCTGCCTGTGGTGGATAATGATGACCTTCTTAGGCAGTCCCAGATGTTCAATGGGTAAATTTCCTCCTCATTGTGAATGTGACCTTCCAAGAGGCTGGGGAGGCTGGGGTCTGAGGCCCTCCTCCCTATGGCTGGCATTGCAACTGCGTCTTCATGATCTCATTTCCAGTACGTTTCTTGGCCCTAGAAACCTCAGAAAAGACAGTCCCCTCGTGGTCTCTGAGTCTTGACTTGGTGGAGGTTTTACACTGAACTTGATCAAAGCGGGATCACCCAGGATGAACCCAAATAAATAGGGTTTGGAATCATATGAAGCGCAAGCCCAAAACAAGTGTTCTTAAAAATAAAATAAAATAAAATAAAATAAAACAAAAGCTTGCTGCTGTAGTTAAGCCTTACATAAAACCAGCAGGACTCCCAAGAGCGGACTTCAGGGTTATTTCTTAGCTTCATAGATAATACGCTTATGCTTAAATCTCTTCCCAGCCATATTATACTTATTTCGGCCCTGAAAACTTAAGGTCAAGGTGATGTCTTTCCTGAGTCCTCTGAACATCAAAGTAAGTCCCTTTAAACTCAGGGAGATCTGTCTTATCATTGAAGGACCAGCTCAAACTATTTCCTTCCAGAACTTTTTGCCCCCTGACAAAACAAACTAGTTCTGTGTCTTCGGGGCACAATATTGTAGTGACTGGGTGGTTGCTTCCTGGATGGATTGTAGCTCTTGGGGGCAGGAACCCCCACCTTCCCGTCTTGGCTGTCTAATCCTGAGCTTGGAGAGAGAACGGCGAGGGGTGAGCTCGAACACTAAAGGACCTGCCACCTCTTCTGACTTTGGTAAAATTAATCTTTCAGAGCCTGTCAAATGAGGATACTTTATGGAATTGTTTACCGCATGGAAACCTTTTAGCACAAGTGCCTGGCACATGGCAGAAGCCAAGTGGCAGCTGCTAATAGGTATGAGAGCTAATTAAATGTTCGCTGAACTGGTCTGCTGAATTACAAGCACTGGATCTCCAGGGGTGGACCCGATCCAGTGTGTTCAGAGGGTGCCTTTCCTTTGAGGTCCAGGGGTGGACCCGATCCAGTGTGTTCAGATGGTGCCTTTCCTTTCCCTACAGAAGCTGGGGCCAGATTAGACCAGAACCCCCAAGACGTGTAAAGAAGAGAGGAGAAAAGACAAATATCCATTATGAGAGGGAGACATCTGCTTTCCCCCATGCTCTTAATCTCCTGTGGAACTGCCAACCCCAAAGTACACCCTAAGGCTGAAGAATTTCATCTCCCCCGCACCAGACTGGTTCCTGAGGGAACTAGAGAACCCTCAGCATTACAGAGCCAGGACACAGACCCCCATCCCACCCATGAGACTGTGGGGTTCACCTGCTTATGCCAAACTCAGGTTCACTGGCCACTCACACTCTGTGCTTCCAATGTGGCCTCGAACACCGACGTTTTGGGCAAAACGACTTCAGCTTTGCTGCTTGAGAATTTCTGGGCATCTCTTCTCTGTGCTTTCATCTTCTTTGATGTCAACACCAGTCATTCTTCACAGCACCTGTGCTTCCCGTTGTAACTGGGTATCTTTCTCTTCGATTCTCTAAGTCTTTATCATCTATCCAGAAGGTATTTTGCCAAAGAGAGGCTTCACAGTATCTGGGAGACATGGTGTCTCCTTTCATGGGAGTATCATTGGTGTCATACACCAAGACCCAAAAAGTTCATCCTGCTCTTCCATGACGTTTAGGGAGACAGCTTACCTACATCTCTCTTTCACTTCCAAAGGAAGGGAAGATGATAACATCACTGGGTCCATACCACCTGCATTTTTCTACTCAGCCTGTCAAAATTCCTAGAAATGGATTCCAGGTTTATGTGTTTATTCTGCTTTCCTTACCCCCTCAGCAACCAGAAGAAATGAGGAACAACTGTGGCTTTGGAAACTCTAGGTAAGCTCCCATTCGCCTTACGTCTACCCTGTGGAAAGATGGCGCGGCCTTTCGTAGACCCGTTGAGTCTGCACTCATTCTTAGCCTGTCTTGGCAAGCTTCCATGGAGGTCATGCTCACCCCATTAGTACCTTCCTTTTGGGAGCAGGAGCAAGCCACTTCCCCCCACCTTGCTCCTTGACGAAGCAGAGGATGAAACACCTTTGCTCAGAGCATCCAAGACCCCACTTGTGGGAAGAGCCACCTATGATCACATCAGTCCCAGAACACCTTTAAAAGATCCTCGAATGTAGAGCTATATTCTCAACAGATTGCTGCGACAAGAGTGTAACGCATAAGGCTGATGCCTATAAATCAAGTGCATTGTTTGAAATTCCTGGATGCAAAGGACATCCTGTGAAAAGCATTCACAATTTAGCCCCATGGCAGCAGGGATTCTGATATGCACAGATACAGATATGGAGACTCCAACCAGATTATATATTTTTTTCATTTTTCTTTAATTTGTCCTCCTTCCCAGTGGAAATAAGCGTAAGGAAAATATGGCCATTCCTTTGCAGGAGGCAGAGTTAGCATTCTCCTGCCTTCCTCAATCAGGCCTCTCACTTCTGAACATTCTCATTAGGGAGCACAGCATGAATAACAATGAGTCATAAAACCTCTTGTGAGGCGGAGCTGCCCTTGAACTTCCAAGGCTCCCCAGCTCAGACCCACAGTAGGAGTGAGCCCTGGAATCCCTGCCCGGCTTCCTCTTCTCCAAGAATAATCTGAGCTGTCACTACAGAGAGTCCATCATTATGTAGCAAGTAAAGCAGAATCTTGATTGTACCGAAGTTTTGTGTTTTTTTATTGCCGGTGTGGAACAAAGACTCCATCTCCTAAGGGACCGTAAGGGACACAGAGGGACATGGCTAAGAGAGGGCACATGTGCCATCTGCATGTTGTGAGTTTCCCCAGGGGTCTCTGAAGCCATGGCGTGAGGCCTGGGAGTCAATGGGCCTCCTTGGTCTGGGACAATCAGTTCCACTGTTGGATGCAGAATTTCCCCTTTCTGTGGATGAGGGCTTTCAATACGACTTTGAACTTGGGGAGGGCCCATCAGGGTGGTAGCAGGAATCAGGGTGGGTTGGGGGGATAGTTCCCTAGTCTTAGTAAAACACCTGAGACTCTCCCATCTGCTGCTCTCAGCAATCAGCCTAGTCTTGGAGACTTCGGGAAAGAGTGAAACTGCTGAGCATCTAACCTCTGGGTGAGGACCTCAGATAGACCATCTCATTCAGTCAGAGTCAGAGTAACTAAGCAACCAGCTGAAAGGGACAGGGCTTTTGGCCCAGATCTGCCTGACTCCAGACCCAAGCTACCCCACCAAGCTCCAACAGCCTCGAGGAAATGAAATGTTTCAGCCCTGTGCTCTCCACGCTGAGACCGTCCACCACAAACCAAAAGATTTATTTGTGTTTTTGCAGACAAAATTGCTCTCAAGTTCATTCAGAGCCCTGCCTGAGTCTGAGAAAAATGTCTCCCGATCAAAAGCAGCCCAGAAAATCCCACAGCAGGAGGCCTGGCCAGGGGAGGAGGCTCAGGGTGGCTTGATCACATGTCCTTTGCGTTTCCCCTAAAACACAAAGCTTGAAGGACTGATTTGGGCAAGTCGACCCCTACCCTGCCAACGCCTCGGAACCTGCCATAAGAACACCTGAGATTAAACAAACACAGGAAAGTAAAAATAAAAAGGACTGTAAGTGGGTTTGGTGCTTATCTTCTTTTCCAACAAAAGATAACAGGTAATTGCTTTTTTATCACTCGCACTTGAAATTTGAAAGCAAAGAAGGAGCAAGGTTTGATATCACAATAAACTTTGCAGCCCGTAGATCCTTAACTCTCCTTTCTTCTGCTAAGGACCAGCAAGCAGTCAAGTCACCCTGATGCTCTCACACAATTCAATAAGGAGAATCGGCAGAGGACCAACAAAGGAAATGTCTACCGTGTCATTCCCAACAGGAGGGCTTTATGTGACTGATGACACATATAAATTCCCTTCATGCTCCCTCCCCCAGAGTAAGTTCTAGACTGTCATCAGTTCCCTAAATGTAGCCTTTACCCAAGAAGAGACGTTTGAACAAGGGGAATAAGAAGATTCATGGCCTTCCTAGGAAATGAGAAAGCTGTTGCCTAGCAACCCAGCCCCCCAAAACTCCTGCTGGTTACCTGGAGCTGCTGAAACAGTGCATCTTTAGCAGACACACTTACTGCCTGAAGCTGCCAAAGCAAACTGCAGTGGCAAAGGAGAGCACCCCACTCCTTCCTCATCGGGTGTTTTACCAGTGCAAAAGCCTAGGTTCTGGCTTCATAGGTGGTTTTCCTCCAAGATCAAGGTCCTCGGGTTGGGTACCGGAATCCTAAACCAGGTGAAGTGAGGTCCAGATGGAGGCCCAAACTTCACCTGTTTATAAACCACTCACGTACCTAAACCTGATTTGTACGCCACATCTTTATAATAAAGTGAAAAAAAAAAAAAGGAAAGATGAAATATGTCTAGTCATAGAAAGGAAAGAAAAAGATCCTTGGGTTCCTCACCACTTTTTAAGTTCACCTACAGCTCGGCTTGACAGAAGTTCACGTTTTTCTATCGAAAGAGTTCTCTGAATGCTCAAGAAATTCTACAGCCCAGCCGAGACATTGCTCTTTCATCTGGAGGTAATTCCTCGGGTTTCAGCTTATTGTTGAAAAATTTTAAATTGTTACTATTTATTGAGTGCTGATATGGGTTAAATTATGTCGCCTCAAAATTCCTATGCTGAGCCGGGCTCAGTGGCTCAGTCTGTAATCCCGCGTTTTGGGAGGCTGAGGTGAGTGGATTGCCTGACCCCATGGGTTCGAGACCCACCTGGGCAACTTGGCAAGACTTCATCTCTACAATAAATCAAAAAATCAACCAGGCATGGTAAAGCATGCCTGTAATTCCGGCTACTCAGAAGGCTGAGACAGAAGGATCACCGGAGCCCAGCAGGTTGAGGCTGTGGTGGCCGGGAGTGGTCACTGCACTCCAGGCTGGGCAACAGAGTGAGACTCCAACTCAAAAAATAAAAAAATATTCCTATGTTGAAGTCCTAACCCCTGGTACCTCAGAATGTGATTTTATTTGGACAGAGGATTTTTACAGAGGTCATCAAATTAAAATGAGGCCATTAGGATGGGGCTTAATCCTACATGACTAGTATATAAAAGAGAGAAAATTTAGACACAGACACACACACTGAAAGAAAGTCACGTAAAGATGAAGGCACAGATTGAGGTGGTATTTCCACAAGCCAAGGAACACCAAGGATTGTCAGTAAACTACCAGAAACTAGGAAAGAGGCATAGAACAGAATCTTCCTCAAAGCCCTCAGAAGGGACTGCCACTTTGGTCTTGAACGTCCAGCCTCCTAAACCGAGAGTCAATAAATTTCTGTTGTTTAAGCCACCAAGTGTGTGGTACTTTGCTATGGCGCTCTACGAGACTGACACAAAGGGTGTCCAGTTGCCATGCATTGATCTCTGTTATCCTTTCCTTCTCTGTGTCTCCAACTGCAATTGCACATTTGATTGACCACCTTGAACACAGAAGGAAGCCATGGCTTGGAGAAGTAACTTATTCAACTTCCCACAGCTCCAAAGTGAAGGAGCTAGAAATCCAACCCAAGGTGGCTGCCTCGGAAACCCACGCCCAACCCCATGCTGTTCTGCTTTTTTTAGATGTGGCTACCATCACCCCACAGTGAGGGGTTTCCTTCAAAAAGCATCTAAAAGCAAAGCTAACTGCTAACCAGGCCGGGGAACCCCAAAGCCAAGGCACTATGAAATATTTAATATGTTTATGTGAGGCAGGCCAACTGAACCTGAGCCAGGAACTGGTCCTTGGCTGATGGACAAGAGATTTCTGCTGCAGAAAGCTGAGCCTGGAGCACAGTTAGCTTTGGAGTTGATTAAACATCCCCGTCTTCAGGGATACAGGGAAGACGAGCCTGGGGGCTTGCCCCTGCAGTCCCAGCGCTCAGCAAGACAGCAGGCAGAGACCTTTCCACCCCAGTGACACATCAGGGCACTTCAGAGGGATTTTTCACCTTGTGAATACTCAGCAACACATTTGTGGTTTGCATGAGTGAATTTAGCAAGAAAAGCAAATCTGCTGTGAATGGAGTCCATGCAAGGGTTCTGTTCCACAGCAGAGACTAAAATGATTACAGACAGGTGAAGGTGATTTTGTATTACAAACAAAGTCACTGTGTTCAGAAAACTAAACACATGGAGGGTATAGGTGTGAGTGGAAGGATTCTTAATTGTTAATGGGAGTCTCTGCAGTAGCATTTTATGACAGAGTGAAGCTTTCATCTCAAGGAAGCTACCTGTATGTATTCTGTTCATTAAAATGCATATGAATGAATGCATTTTAGGGATTCTTCTATTCACACAGACCTTCAGCCAAACTACTGTAGAAATAAATTCATTAAATAAATATCGTATAAATAAAATTATCAAGTCTTAAAATCTGGAGAACATGTTGAAACAAATTAAAAGAAATATAATTATTTTGGAATTTCTATAAAACGGACAAGATTTCTAAGACTAATACGTTTGAAAAAGTTTATAAATTAACTTTTTCCAGGATATACTTATTAAATATGTTACATGACTTGTGGATTTTTTAAAAATTTAATATAAACAATGAGAAATAGTGTGTTGAACCATGAAATGCCAAATAATAAAACTGTAGAAGATAGAAACAAAGCAAGCATTTCCGAGATCCCGGGGGTGCTGTCAACAGAGAAAATTTACAAAGTGAGATGCAATGAGAATATTGTTTCTGGAGATGCAAGAGACAATACTCTCATTATATCAGGAGATATGACTACCTGCACATCCAAGGGTCTAAATGAAAAACTATGAGACTAACAGGAGTGTTTAGTAATTTAACCAGAATCAAAGAAACTGCCAAGAATCAATAGCTTTCATAAAGAGCAGCAATAATCAATTAGAAAATATCAGGAGAAAAATATTAACAATGGCAACAAAATTATAAGATATCCAGGAACAAATTTAACATGAAATATGCAAGACCTATGTCAAGAGTATTGTAAAATTATACTGGAGGAAATAAAAGAAGAATCAATGGGAAAGCATAATATGTTTCCAGATGAAAGGGTAAAAATTGTGAAGTCAATTCTACTCAAATTAATTTACAAAATCTCATATTTAATCCAGAGCTTACAAATCTGATTCATAAATTTATTGTAGAAGAGAGAACGCATAAGAATAACCAAGTCAATTTTGAACTTTAATGACATATATTAAGAGAAAGTTATTGCCATACTGCATATCAAAACTTACTCTAAAGCAGTGTTAAGTAAAACAGCATGGTCTCAGCACAGGGAGGGTTGGGTAAATCCATGGAATATAACAAAGTAAGACATCCATGTATATTTGAGGATTTAGTTTATCCAGGGAATATTTTAAATCAAGGGGAACAGGCTAGCATATAACATTAGTAATACATTTGGGGATAAAATAATGTTATGGTCCATATTTAAAGCCATACATAAAACTAAATTTAAAATGAATTAAAGATATAAAAAGTAAAAATATTGAAAATAGAATATTTTTTATAATATTAGAAGTCTTTTTAAAAAGTCAAGATATCTAAAAGACATAAAACATTAGCAATTGAACTATAAAATAACGAGTAAATGTTATATGATGAATGTTATTACATAAAAAATTATAAGATACACAACAGATTGGAAAAAACATCAATATCTAGGCTATAAAAGTAATCCTTTTATACAATCCTGGTTGTATTAGAAGAAAACACTTTAGAAAAATGAGTAAATGATTTGAAAATGGATTTCACTGAAAAATAAACACAACGGGATAATATACATTAAAAAGATGTCAAGGTCTTTAGCAATAGGATAGATATAATTTAAAACAATGTTTAAAGAAAATAAATTAAAACAATACCTTGTACATCAAAGGACATTATCAAGAAAGTGAAAAGACAGTCTACAGGATGCAAGAAAATATTTGCAAATCATATATCTCATAAGGGTTGAATATCCAGAATATCTCAAGAATTCTTACAACTCAACAACAGAGGGCAACTCAACTTAAATATGGCCAAAGAACTTCAATAGACATTCACCAAAGAAGATATACAAATGGCCAACAAGTACACAAAAAGATGCTTACCATTATTAGCCATTAGGGAATGCAAATCAAAACTGCATTGAGGGGCGCTGCATACCCACTAAAATGGCTATTATTAAAACAAAAGAGAAAATAACCAGGGCTGGTGAGAATGTAGAGAAATGGAAACCCATCGACATTGCCAGTGGCTATGTTAAACGGTGCAGCTGCTGTGGAAAACAGTCTGGCAGTTCCAGTCTACATTCATTGGTGAATGTATTCACTGGTGAATGAATATATATACAGATTTGAATATATACATATATTCATTGGTGTTTTATTTGCTTATACAATGAAACAAATTATAAAACAAATTCTAAAATAAATAGATAACTGGCAAATGTGTGTTATTAGTTTTGTTGAGAGCCTCAAAGAAGAAAGTGAACAGCCCATCGGTCTCTAATTGCCCTTGAACATCTGTTAAATCGTCCATAAATTACATATATGTGATTTGTGTAAACAACTCTATACAGCAATAAAAATGTGTAAATATATTAATTTATACTATAGTATATAATATGTAGTCCCATCAATGGCTGTAATAAAATTTAATCACTCAAGTGCTATCCCGCCTAGACACACTTCAACCAATCTGTAAATATTCAAACTTGCCAGTTCTGCTTGCTGATGAATAATCAAGTGTCTGTGCACCTCCGTTCTTTCATCCGAAAAATGGGAATATGAAACCTATCTGCCTCCAAAGGATACTGAATGGATACAGTGAGTTGATTCAGATAAGGTGCTTAGCATTGCGCCTGCACGTCCTAAGCACACAGTAAGTGTGTGGGATATTATTAAGCACTTCAGGTGTTGACATTTGAAAAGGAGAGAAAGATAATTCAGATAATTTTTCTGTTATTCAGTGTAATGTGGGCTATGGCAGCTGCAGGCACAGGCTACTGTAGAGTACAGAGAAGGGTACCACCGCTCAGTCCCACGGAAGCTACAGATCAACCCTTCCCTGAGACCGGGCCAACAGCTCGTGGTGGTTGAGACCAACAGCTAATATGCTTTTGCCCCTGGTGGTCGCAGGTTCAATTTCTCCATGCCTGTGCTATCTGCCATAAGCACATATGCTTAAGAGATCCCTGTGTTTGTTCTCTAGAAAATAAACTGTCGGAAAGAAAAATCAATTTTCATTAGCAATGCCATTACTTTCAAGAAACTTTTCTCAAATAGAAATGGTAAAGGACACTCTGGAAGCTGGTATCAATTTGACCTTCCCTAAAGGACTCGGTGTGCTACAGACTCACGCTTCAAGGCTGTCACTTTCACCCCAGTCACAAGCGGGATCACAAGAGGACATGCTGGCAGAAGTGGAAGGCTGGCTGCATGAGGATGGGGCAAATGTAAGTTGAGAGACCCCCTTCCCCCGAAAGGGGCTGACTTTCAATTCAGCTGATGAAGACACAGGTCTGGTGTTACCACATTTATTTTGAAGAAAAACTCTATGCTTGAATTTTTATGCAAAATCTCCCATTTAAAAAAAAAATATATGGTCAACTAATTAAAATTAAGTGACAAAAATTCTTTGGGCCCAACCACAGACTTTGTGAGATAGACCAGACCCAGTGGCCCCAGCTGGTGACTTCTGTGATACACATTTGCCCTTGCAGATTTGAAACTGTGCATTTGCTCCCTGACTATGGTGGTAGGTATAGTAGGAAAATAATCTGTGTGTTCTTTGGGTCCTGAAGAGTCCGTCGCTGGATGGGACGTGGTGTCTCATCCCCAGCCTGTCAATCATCTGCCTCGAGGACCTGGCCCATCCTCCCCTCCACAATTGCTATACTCAATTTCCCTGCGGGCCAAGTTCTGGCTCTGGGTGAGAGAGATCAGAGGGCTGGGTGTGACTAGGAGAACATATCTTGGGATTATAGGCAATGAATAGAGTTAAGCCTGAAATAGCCAAAGCATGTTGGTAAGAATAAGGGAGTCATTTTAAAGGTTTTTAAACTACCTCTGCTAGGGGTCAATACTTGAAATAACACCTGTGACTCTGTATGTACGGCATATCCTACACAACTCACTTAACAAAAATAAGTCATAAGATGCATCCTCCACCCAGAAAGCACGTGTGAGAGTTTTGTTGCTCTTTCTTTTTTTTTTTATATTCAATATTTTTTATTATGATATTGTGGGGTACAGTTAAGGGTTAGGTGTACAAATATGCTTCGTTCAAGCACCCTTGTTGATAAGAGGTGTCTCCCCATCCCCAGACAGATATTTACTACCATTAGTCCCATCTCCCTACCGCTCCCCCCCCATAGTTTCCCACCACTGTCAGTCATTTTCTTATGGTAATACGTTGGATGATCAAGGTCTACTATATGAGTGAGAACCTGTGATACTCAGTTCTTTGTTTCTGTGAGAGGTCACTCAGTATTATAGACTCTAGTTCCATCCAGGTTGCTGCGAAATTCATGATTTTGTTCTTTGAAAGTCAAGAGAATTTGAGACACTGGGCATCTCCACTTTGTCAGTGGAGACTTTAGAAAGA
>CAUYQG010116613.1:0-27636 GCA_963574415.1 Tarsius wallacei | reverse complement strand
CGGGGGGGGGGGGCGGGGGCGCGCCCCGGCCACTCGCGGGGGCGCCCACTCAGCACACAAAAAAAAAAAAAAAAAAAAAAAAAAAAAAAAAAATATATATATATATATATATATATATATATATATATTCAAAATATATTCTGAATCTGTCCAGTCCACTTTGAAGCTACTATCGTCTATTTCCTCAACTATTGAAACTATTTGTAACTTGTCTTCCTGTTTCCATACTAACCACCTTAAGTTCTCTGTAGACCAGCAGAAGGATTCTGTCAAAAGAGAAGTCAGATGATTAATTCTCTGCTCAAATTCCTCCAGTGACTTCCCTATATAGAATAAACTCAAAGCTCTTACAGTTCCCATCTCAGTCTGTCTCTTGGCGTCTTCTCTGCCTTTGTGTCTTTCCCATTCTTTTCCTTCCTCATTTCATTCCAGGCAGACTCATTACTTCTTTTTCTTTGGATATATGAAGCATGTTCCCTTATATACTTGTCACTTGGGCTTCTCTTTGCTTAGAGTAATCACCCCTCCCCTCAAATCTTACATCTGTCAATAACGGTAATATAGTGTGAAAAATACTGAATCTGAGCTCTTGATTTCCTCTTTCCCCAATGTTCTCCATCTCAGTTAGAGGCATTGTCAATTGCTCCATTATTCAGGCAAAATATTTGATCATCTTTTACTCTCTTTTACTCTTTGCACCTCCACATGAACAAATTCTGTTAAATATATTCTGAATCTGACTACTTCATTCAGATCTCCAAGTGTTATCTAATCAAGAAGTCTTCCTTGACCACTCTATAGAGAGTATCCTGCCCACGTTATGCCTTTGTCCAATTTGTTCATTGTCTCTCATTGAAATGCAATTGTCATAAGGGCTGGTCTTTATTTTGCTGATGTGGTATTTGCATGTCCCATATTTTCCTGGTTCAATTATTAAGCTACTTTCCAAGGAAAAATTTCATATCTTCACTTCTTTTCTCAAATTTCTTCTCTCCCCTCCCTCCCTACTGTTTCCTTCATGACCTTGCTTTCCATTTCATGGAACAAGTAGAATTTCTACATACTCTTATCAAGCATTCATCAGCCTGCCATACTCCGGCTCTCTTTCTTTAGTATAGATGGACATTCACAGTTTTATCAAAGGTCAACCTCTTTTTCTGTGCACAAATCATTAATAAGTCAATATATCATTAATATATTTCTCCTTTTCTCTTTACTGAATCTCTCCCATCAGTTTATAAGAAGCATGCTGTTAAATAATTTATATTCAAAAAGAATCTTCCATTTACTCAATCCTCACTTCTCTGCTCCCTATATTAGTAAACCTATATACTTGCCTTTTACTTTCTCTCTTTGGAAAAGCAATTTGAAAATGAAACCAAGATATTCAGTTTTAGTGGATCTTGAGTGAAGTCAGGAAATTGCATTATATGTTTTTAAGACTCCCTTGGTGAGTGTACTCAGGATTAAAAACTATTAATTTAAGATTTTGTGTTAGAAACTATTACTAACTGAAGATGACCATAAACGAAAACGAAATTCTCCAGTTTTACTGGAAGTCAGTATTATAAAGCATTTGGTGTATAAGACATATTTAGTTTACCAAGAAATGGTCATGATGAAAAAAGCTGGTGGAAATCTGGGATGAGTAACAGGAAGTCTTAGCATTGTCTCTAAAGGCAAATCCTTCCATTTTCAAACCTTATTGATGTGGGAGGAAGACAGCACACAAGGTGAGAGGAAGAGGTGGGAAAGATGGAGGGAAATTATTATTATTATTTATTTACTCATGATGACTATATTTTCCAGACATAGATGGAGAAAGTCTGTATATATTCTTGTAAACCCCCCATAGTATTTAACACCTTGCCTTTCATGTGGTAGTTATTCAGTAAATATGTATTGGAAAAATAAAAATAGAAAGTTAATCATATCCACTGACATCTCCTTCTTTGGAATTCCAGAGCTCTTAGGAAATTCATGATGACTAGCCAAATATGCCTAAAAATAATATACTAAATCAGACACTCTAGTTCTTTAGTCTACTTATTCATCCATTTATTCACTAACTCAAAAAAGTTATTGTGTACCTTTCATATGTTGGGCACTGGGATTGGTGTTGTGAATGCATATTTGGTGTCTACCCATTCAGATTTTAATCTAGTGTGATTTTAATTTATGCAAACAATCGATGCCAATAGTCTCCCGCTATGTGGTTTTGTGCAAATTATTTCCCTGGTCTGTGTTCAATGTCTCTATATATGAGATGGGATGACAGAATACATGTTAATGGATTGCAGTGAGGATTGAATGAGAAAATTATATGAAAATATTGTTTATCCACCATGAAACTTAACACAAGCCTTACTTATTACTGCAACAGTTTACACCCTACGCATTTTAATGGTAAATCGGAAAAAGAACACAGACAAAGGGTGAAGTTAAGTTGTTTTGTTGTCCAGCGGAATTGAAAACTGCTAGTTGTCACCTTTCTACTTTCAGTGGGGCTTTTTCAGGTTTTGAAACTGACTGTTGTGAATGAAAGGCCTGCTTCCTGCTTCAATCATTTACCACAAGGGCAATTACCTGCTACAGACCAAGTTGGTCTAGCTGGACTTGCAGTGCCATGGGGTAGTGTGCTGTTTGTGGGGCTCTTAGAACCTCAGGCACTCTGCTGGATGTGAACAGTTCTCAAACAAAACAAGCTGGCAATCAAACATTGTCTTTAATCACCAGCTTCCTTTAGGTCAGGCCTCTCCTTTGGTGTCCAGCTCCCAGTGGCAAGCCACTTAATGAAATTCTCCTGGAGAATCGAACCATTATGAACTGCTACCAACAAAGGATTGTGGTTTTTTTTCCCAAACACTCTTGTGTTGCCTTCAAAGAGGCCCATAATTTCATAAATTAAAAACCTTAGAAATCACCCAGTACTGTGATTCTCAAAGGTTACTCCTCAGCTCAGGTCTGGTCATAATGACATTTTCATTGATTTCATCAACTGAATATATTTATTTTACAGAATGGTCATGTATTCTGTTCTTTCATAAAATTATAGATTGATATTTAAAATAGCATGGTTGTTTCTCTCTCTCTCTCTCTCTCAAATCACAAATTCTAGGAACCAGATGAAGAAAATGAAACCCAAAGAAGTGATATGATTTTCCTAAAATGACGTAGTTCATTATTTAAAGTACAGGAGTCAAGCCTAGATCTACTGATTAATAGTTCAGTGCCAAGAAAGGAAACAGAACCACATATAATGAGAAGAGTAATTTTCACATGTGAGAGGATTTCCAGCTTCCAGAGATAGTTTGCTGATGCAGAGCCAACGTGCTCCATCACTGACTTGTATTTTGGCAGAAGAAAAGTTTATGCCATCATGGCCTATGCATTTTCCAGTCACTCACCTTTAAAAAAAAACCATATTGCCAGGAAGGACCCTATAGCATTTGGGAAAGCAGTTATGGATAAAGTCGGTACTTGAGATATGTTAAGACTTGGACTTAAGTTCTGTCTCTGTTATTGGCAATGTCACTAAATGGCCTTAACCAATCTCATTATCTGTAAAGTCTCTTTTTACCTGCCAAGCTTCAAACAAGGACAAAAAGAATATACAGATAAAATTGCTTTGTAAATAGCAAAATGTTCTACAGATTGAAAAGTTATTATTGATGTCAAAAATTAAAAGTTTGCAGCTTTTGATCTATTAATAAGCCTAGCTCTTAAGGGTGATAGAGAAGAAAGACTGAATTTGTGTGTGAATATTTGTTGGCAGCAGAACTGACAGACTGCACTTGCAGGAATCTCAGAGTAAGTGCCTCCTTAAAGTTTGCATCCTAGGCAACTCTCTTTCTTCATCCTTGTCCCAGCCCTGAGTGTTATCTTAGTAAAGTGACTCTTTTCACTTGAGGGCAAGTCCCAGAGAGGAATTTAGTTAAGAATCATTGGTTGCCAACATTTCCATCAGATGAGGAAATAGATGTTTTAGTCCTGGAAGGAGGAATTTGTGCAGCATACTACAGCATCCACTAAACCTCTGTGGAAAAGTCTGGACGTCTCTTATAAAGTACACTTATTCTATGACCCTAAAAGTCCATTCTTAAGGTATATTTCCAAGAGAAATGAAAGCAAATGTTCACAAAGATACTGGCACAAGAATATCCAGAGCAGCCCCAAACTGGAACCAAGCCTTTGTCCAGCAACAAGTTATTGGAGAAACAAATTGTCAGATACTCAAGCATTTTAATACTGCTTGATAATAAATACATTTCATGGATGGGTCTCTCAACCACTACGCTGAGCCAAAAAAAAAAATAAAAAAAAAAATCTGAGTAAAAAAATAGTACATTTGGCGGGGCTCAGTGGCTCAGTCTGTAATAACAGAAATTTGGGAGGCCGAGGTGAGTGGATTGCCTGAGCCCTCAGGTTCGAGACCAGCCCAGGCAAATTGGCAAGACCTCGTCTCTACAATAAATAAAAAAAAATTAGCCAGGCATGGTAGTGCGTGACTGTATTTCCAGCTACTTGGAAGCCTGAGGCGGAAGGATCGCCAGAGCCCAGCCGGTCAATGCTGGGGTGGTGGTGAGCCTGCATTCCACTGCACTCCAGCCTGGACAACAGAGTGAGACTCCAATTCAAACAAAAAAAAATTGTGCATTCTGTATGAGGTCAATTTATATGAGGTCTTAAAATAGGCAATATTAATTTATGATTAAAAATAAGTTTTAGAATGGCTATCTCTGACATGGGGGATTGCCTGGAAAAGGGCATAAGAGAACTTTCTGGACAGTGGGAATGCTCTATATTTTGATAGAAGTGTCAATTACACAGATGCACATGTTTGTCAAAATTCATCCCATTATACACTTAATATTGTACATTTTACTTAATACTAATATAACCTTTTAAAAAACGACCTTATTTTTGACTAATTGGGAAAGTGCAAAATTTTAAAACTTAGATTCCAGCTAAGACATTACTATCTTTTGGAAATGATTTCAAAGCATTTCTCACACTATTAGAACAAAAGCATCACAGAGAGGTTACTGGCTTCAGAATCCAATAAATATTGACTATATTGATAGGGCACATAGGGTAGAGAGAGACGGATACTGCGGGACCAAAGAAATAAAGATACTGTTCCCAAGTTAATAAGTAACCAGTAATGGGTGATTAGAGGGTGTGCCTAATTTCCTACATACAACTGATACAAATTTGGAACTTTAACTTTGAGTGATTATAGATGGTCATGGAAATTAGAAGTCTGCTCAAAAAGTGATTAATGCCTTGCTATCAAAAGGGACTTCTTGGTGTGATGAAGCACCACAGAATGTGGACAATGCATACAAAGGAATTCAGAACAGGACAGAGATAGAATCTTTTTGTATTTAAGTCAGGTGGTTTCTTAAATCAAGTCAATTATCACTATTATTTGTAGGATGTCATATATAATTGTCCTTAAATTTACCACATAGAAAACGATATGAGGTTCTTTTTTTTTTCTTTTCTGAATTCAGGAGACCCTGTCTCACTCTGTCATCCAGGCTGCAGTGCAGTGGCACGATCATAGTTCACTGTAGCCCTGAGCTCCTGGGCTCAAGCAATTCTCTTGCCTCAGCTTCCTCAGTAGCTGAGACAACAGGCACATGCTACCATACCCCACCTTTTTTTATTTTTGTAGAGATGGGGTCTTGCTGTGTTGCCCTGGCTGGTCCTGAACTTCTGGCCTCAAGTTATTCTCCCACCTTGGTCTCCCAAAGTGCTGATGTTATAGGTTTGAGCCATCACACCCAGACGATACTTGGTTCTATTCCACAATATTGTTTGGTCACTCTCAAATAATCCATTTTTAGAAATATTACTGGGATTGTTACTGATGAGTAAACTCCGATTATTCGAAAACAGATAGCAGACAAAATCACAAAAATAACTTCCCTTGCAGAATGTTATTTAACAAAACCTATTTCTGCCTGAATTCATTTGTTTGTATTGCCTCATGTTTTAAAGAATTTTAATTTAATAAGGTAGAAGCCAACCAAAATGAGAATATTATATAAAATTTTCCAAACTTCATTAAGTTCTCATCCCACAAAACACCCTGGTTTATTTCCTGCTGTTAGTGCCTCTGAGAATTCTTCTCAAAGTAACCATGACTTATTTGCATTTTCTATGGCTAAATTAAGCAGGGGGAGGGAGAGGGAGATGGTTTGTCTAAAAACTTTCTACAAAATTAGGCCACGCTTTTGTAAATGTTTCTCTTTTTTTGCTGTGTCAGAAAAGTTTTTTTTTTCCATTCATTCAAACTATTATACTTAAGATATTTATTGAGCACCTACTATGGGTCTCATTATTGTATCTGGCATACATTTTATACCATGGTATTATATTTGATGATATGATATAAAGAAAAACAAGTCATCATTGACTGAATTCAAGGCACTTATATTCTATGAGAATACATCTGAATGCAAGGAAATGGACGCAATGTTAATTTACTTAAACATGTTACTGTTAATGATTACACTGAAAAATGGTGTTAGAGTGGAAAACCCAAAGTCTAAATTTTGGTGAAAGCTGGGAAATGGTCTTATGTAAAGATTCATCCCTACATCATTCATTTTCTCATTTCCATCTCCAGTTAATCAGCAGCATAGATTAGTTATGAGTTAGCATTTATTCTTCTCCTTTACCCTCAATCTTCACTTCTTGCAGCCTTCTTGAGTAATTCTAAAAAATAGAACATGCATTTAATTAAAGGGTTTTGCTGCTAAGTTTAATTAACGTGAAATACTTTTATTTTCATGTTTGGCCCATAGGGTTGGCAACATTTTCTTTCTGCGTGTCATGAAATCTCAGATTTAGCTGGACCTTACCTGATTCAAGGAGACTGACACGAAGGAGCATCTCTCCATCAGTATTTATCTATGCACAGTGACCCTCCTGACCTGACACAGAGCTCACATCCATCCTTTCGGGTGCTCCGTCTTCTGTCTTGAAGTAATCCAGCTGCTCATCAGTAGCTGCTGGTCTGCCTTTCAGTGCCTGAATGTGACTGTATTACTTATTCTGAAATTCTCAGATTTCATACTGTGAGACTCTCCCTTAATTCACCAGGAGAGAAAAGTTTATTTCCTTAAGGTCTCAGTTTTCATTGTTCTTTCTTGCTCTTGGATGTCTCCCAGTTTATTCCTTTACTGCCAGGCATAGGGTTATTACTAGCTTCCAATGGAGGCATTTTTTTTCCACCTAAGTCTACTGATTTATTGTCCCTTCAGTTCTTTCCATAGCACACTTGATAAAAATAATAATTGCAATCAATCAGGCTCAGGCCATGAGCCAGGAATTAACTAGTTATTTTACGGACAATATATTTAATCCTAACAATGCTCCTGCAAAGTCGGTATATTATTACCCATGTCTAACAGTAAGGAAACTGAAACTCAGAGAGGTTAAGGAACTTGTTACAAAGTGAGCAAATAGAGAATCAAGACTAAAGCCCAGATCTTTTGACTCCAAATGTTAGACTTTTCCTAGGCTACCATTTTGCTTTTTCCTGAGGCACAGTGCCAAGAACTTGCTGGATGTTTAATAGCTGTTTGTCAAATTGATGTATAAATAAATGTGTGGAATCTCCTATTATACTTTTTTTCTATAGCAAAATACTAAAAGTATCTATAACTGGTATCTAATAATGGACTTACTAGCCATAGACAGAAAAAGTAAACAATATATATGATACATCTGTTTTCAGACGTTGGACAATATAGGACGCTGCTCCATGAGAGAAGGTAAACAAATGAAGCAAGTCCAACAATCAGCTCAGCTTTCAGTCTAGAGGCACTTTGGGGATGTAGGACAGCAAAGGGTTACCCAAGCAAAGTCTGGCAGTTTCACTGAATCGAGAAAACAGAGACAGGAGTTTCAGGGCAGCCTAAGTGACCACAACAATTGGGCTACTGCATAATAACAGGGTATTATAGCTGAAAAACCTGCAAGCTTCTAACCCCATTAAAGGAAGAGTCACTAGAACAATTCAAAGATAACAGGGGAGAAAAAAAAAACAGGAAATGTTAGCCTCAGATACCTACAGCTACAACAAATGACAAACACAACCTAACTCCTAGCCATGAAAAGGCAAAAAATAGAAAGCAAGTATCAGAACCAGATTCAGATATCACAGAGAGTTTGCAATTGTCAAACCAGACATTTAAAATAACTATGATTAGAATGCTAATGGCTCTAATGGAAAAAGTAGACAATATGCACAAATAAATAGCAAAAGAAAAACATTTTCAAACAGGCAAATTGGGATAGACTGTATCACCCACAGACCTGTACTATAAGAAATGTTAGAAGAAGTTCTTTGGTTTGAAGACAAATGACACCAGATGGAAACTAGGATCTACAAAGTAATTGGAAATGGTAAATATATGGGTAAGTACAAAATACTTTCTTGTCACTTTAAAAAAGTACCTTAAGGAAAAGTTAATTCTTTTTAAAAAAGTATCTTAAGGGAAATTAATTCTTTAAATAAAAAAACCAATGTATTGTATAGTTAATAACATATGCAGAGGTGAAATGAATGATGAGCATCACAAAGTAAGAAGGAGGAGATGAAAATATACTCTTATAAGTTTTTTATATTACATGTGAAGTAGTATGATATTATTTGAAGGTAGACTGTCTTAAGTTAAAGATGCATGCTGTAAATCCTAAAGCAACTATGAGCTCTGACCATTAAGTTTGCGAATTCATTCTAGAAAAAGTGCTATATAGCTCATTGTGGAATATTACTATGGTTACCTTCAAAGTACTCCCCCTTGGGAAGCTATGCACCAATGCTAGTGCCTAGTCCACCCATTAAAGCAATTTTGGAACTCTTTTTCTGGATTGGCTATAAGAGCTGTCATTGTATTACCCTTGATGTTCTGAATGTCATCAGAATGTCTTCCTTGCAGTATTTTCTTTATCTTTGGGTTAAAAAAAAAAGTCATTGAGGGCCAGATCAGGTGAGTAGGGAGGGTGTTCCAATACAGTTATTTGTTGACTGGCTAAAAACTCCCTCATAGACAGTGCTGTGTGAGCTGGTACACTGATACATGATACAAAAGCTCCTTTGGGACTTTTTGCACACACTTTTCTCATGCCATGATTTTTAGTTAAGATTCTCCTAACTGTTTCTCTAGTGATGTTGATTCAGTCTGTTATGCTTCTCACAGTCAGCTGATGATTTTGACATACAATTCAACAAATATTTGCAATGTTTTCATCAGTTCTAGTTACTGGTCATCCTACCCTCCCTTCATCAGTGACACTTTCTCTCCCCTCAGAAAAATGTTTAATCCATTTGTACACTGCCATTTTCTTCATGGTACTATCCCCATAAACTTGGACTAATATGTCCCTGATTACACTTCCACTCTTGCCAAGTTTAGCAAGAAATTTAATGTTTGTTCGTTGCTCTAATTCAAGCTTTGACATTCTCATGATGGCACATGCAACATTAATGAACGCCACTCAGCAAGACACCTCCACATGTTGACATGAACACAGCTGCGAGACACTAATATACCAAGGTTTTGAAACCTTACCGAGTTATTTGTACAGTGCTGCCAATGTAAGCGCATGGTGGCAAGTTTGCGAATCTAATTGTCAAAACATGTGCTAAATGAAATGCTATTGTTAGTAAATTAATAGAAAAGATAAAAAGACCAAAACACTAGGGGGGACAAATAGAAATCTGACAAGATGGTAAACTTAAGCACAGCTATGCTGATAAGTACTTCAAATGCCAATGGTAAAAATATTAATATATCCATACTCAAAAGGTAAATAAGCTAACTGAAATTGCTAACACATTCCATAAAGTTACCTATTCATTGAATGTCAAGGAAGAAGGACTCTCATCCAAGTCTAAATTGGTTTAAATTGGGAGTGATGTCTACCAAATTCTTCTCATTTTCCAAGGCCAGTTCTGGATGGTGCTGTTACTAGCTACCAAGCAGCACCAAGATTTAGGAGGGCTATTAGTGACGGGGAATTACAAGTGAGCTTTGGGTCTCTCTACCAGCATACTGGCCAAGGGAATGTAGACAATGTTAACTATGGACAAAATCAAATGATCCATTTATTCCAAAAGCCAAAGCAACTGTATCTATGTTTTTTTCTTGTATTTTAAGTATATATGTATACATATTGACAAGTTTTTTAAATTTCTCTTTCCCTTACTCTTCATATTTTATATGAGGAGTGTTGATAGCAGTTACCTTTTAAATTTAGTTTTTTAGGTTACAGGTAGAATGGCTACTCATGGATATGATAGCCAGTAGGGCTTTAATCTTTCCAGTTTTTGAAAAAGATGAGAGAATCTTTACATGAGGAAGGGGTATGTCATGTTATGCAGTGTCATGATTCTGCTATCAATAGGAGTTAAATTGGCTAAAAAGGTGAGAAAGTATCTTGGTTGCTAAAAGGGTTAGACTACACCGATCATTTGCCCTTTGCTGCCAGCTTTCTTCCAGGTTTTCCATTGCTCTGGTTATACCACAGGGCACTAGACCTCTGTAAGTTACACTTCGCGAACTTCCTTGATGGTGGGCTTCTCTTTCTGTTTAACCAGAGGGAGATAATAGCAGCAGATTGCAAAGCAGGGTTAGAACTGGCGAAGGAAGACAGATAGAGAGGAAGGTTTTTGCTCTTCTCTTTCTGTTTTTGCTGTTGCCTCTGGCAGAGTTGGGTGGCTATGTGCTTCTTTCGTCTTCAGTAGATCTGGCAGCAGCAGTAGATATGGTAAGTAATTGTTAATGATGACCAGAGGTCTTGGGCTTCAGTGGTGTCGGAAAGTCGAGCAGTTGTGGCTACAGCAGCAGAAGCAGTGTGACCCAGCAGTTGCAGAGGTGGCAGGGAGTATTTCTAGGCTCTGTTCACACCACCTCCTTCCTTCTGTGCCTCCAGCCCTATGGGGGGTAGCAGCTCCCTGAAGTTGCTCATCTCAGGGATTATTTACCATCTCCCTTTGGCTTCTTTTGCCTCAATGCTTTTGAAACCAAGTGCTTTTATTAAGTCATCCCCACCCTCCCCACCCCATTTGAAATAACTAGTATAGTTTTGCTTTTCCTGATGAGACCCTGACTTATATAGGGGACATGAGAGATTTAAGGAGATTTAAACTCCTTCTGAAGGGTTTCCTGTTATCTCCACAACAGGATAGACCAACTTATAAGGTACTTAACAGACCCCATCTCTTTGGCCTTCTAAACCTAGTTAACTCAACTCCCAGGTCTTAGAGAGTGTTCAAACAGGTAACACATGCCTGGTATTCAAAACGTTAAAGTTCAGACATGTGCATTACTTACTGAGGTTGTTTATATGAATTTAAATGTCCCTTTCCGTTCTAATAATTTCGAACATTGCTTTCCACTAATGGAAACTAGTGGATCATTGTGGGATGTCATAGATGTTTTGGGAGGAATAGATTCATAAATACTTATAAGCACAATAATTTGTATAGTAAAAAAAATCTAGCATCTCAAAGTATTATTTTTTAAATTAAGTATATGGAGATTGTCTTAGAATTAGTAAAATACAAATCAATTTATATATTAATGAATACACAGCTGGTTTTGGTAACTGCAATTTTAAAGATCAGCATAAACTAACAACATTATTTTTTCTTATCATAACAAGGGTAGAATAAAAATTCTCTTGTGTTTAAAAAGAAGTACTTTTTCCTCAAAGGATTGAAAACTACTATACTAGAGCTCTGATTTTCAAATATGGCATTGTTTCAAATTCAAGTGACTCAGTTTCAAAAGTTCTAAAGCCTGCGGTGTTTGAAGGATAATTTTCTGGGACTGGTCTTTGATTAATAAGGTTTTACTTATTTAAACTATGGTATTACTAAGTAACTCAGATTTAATATGCTTAGGTCATTTGGGAATTTCATAACAAATGGACTTTTGTTGGCAAGATGATTTTATGAATATGTGTAGTTTTTGTTTCCTCTTCAAAAGGAAATTTTAGTTCTATCTTAAGAATACAGAGAAAACTTTGAGGATAATAGTGAAATATGATTCTGAGATGAGCTTAAGATAGAGTCCCTATTTCCTTTTTTTAAACTGTCAGTAAAAGTGCTATCATTTTATGATAGTAGATTAAGTAACATGATTATTTCTGTCATAAAAATTACTAGTGACAATGTATTGTGGTTGAAAGAACAGAAGCTAATATTTGTTGGTGGCCTAGGAATAAAATGCCAAGTCAGGTTATACATATGCAATTTAACAGAAGCTCCAAAGATACAATAATTTGGTTAGGAACAGATAGATAATAACTAGCAGAGACAGGATTTAGATAGATGCTTGTTAGGTTAAGAATTGGATTTGCATTGAACATCTCAGTTTGAATCCTAATTCCTCCAGTAATTATCTGTGTGACCTTGATGTAATCATCATCTCTAGCCTCAGTTTTCTCATCTGTAAAATGGGAACAGTTGTTGAGAGCTTTACCTTCCTTAGAATTTATGTTTTAAGAGTAAGGTATTGCCTCATTTAAAGTTTTGGTTTACTTACACATTTTCATATATAATTTTTTAACTGTCTCGTGGAAAGTATGTGCAGGCTCTGGTTGAAGCTCATTGCCAGTTTTAAGATGTCCTTCTTTTTCCAGAGGAAGGCTCAATTTAGCAGTAGTGCAGACTGGACACTTTCTCACCATTTGTTTCACCAGAGAAAGGAAGGGACAGCAAATTGGATCCTGGAACTGAAGCAGAGGATGTTTCTTGATATCTTCAACTTGAACTTGTCTCATTTGACAGGAGCAGCTGATTTATGGGGCCAGAGCAGTTCTTTTAGTAAGAAGCCCCTTGTCATCAGATGCTGTATTTCACTTAGTGATTTTCCAGATACTTCAAATCCTCTGTGGAAAGAGGTAGATCATGGATATAAATACAAAGAGATAAAAATAACAACTTTCCTTTCAAATGAGTACAACAATTTATTCAGCATGGGCAAAGTGAGTTGAATTTGTGGAAGTTATCCCATGATATTATCTTTTAAATGATTAATATAAAGCAGAAGATGTGTTCCTCTTGCAAAGGCAAAGTCACGTTTACATAACCTGTTAATCTTAGAATTCTGCAATTTCTCTTTAATCTTTCCTTTTTTTTCCCCCTCCACCCTCTGGGTTTGGCTCTCATCCTTGCTCTTCTAGGCTATTGCCAGTTTCCTAAATGCACCTTCTCAAGTCGTCCAGCCCCTTCACAATGTCCATTTTGTTGCCAGGGGGACAACACATCTGTATTTTCAGATACACATCTAAGCATGTTACTCTCTTTCCATTTTTTCCCATTACCTATAGCCCCAAACCGCAGATCCTTTGCAATTTTTCCTCTCTTCCCTGTCTGGCAAATGCGTATTCATCTTTCTAGAACCAGCTACCTTATGCTGCATTTTTGAGGAAGTCTTACTTGCCTGTTCCTGGTATGCCCTACCTTCACCCCATTCCCTACCTGCAAAGTCATCTCCTCTACCTCTGTGGTTTCATAGCACCTGGTACTCGCACATGGATTTTCCTCTCTTATTTAATCCCACCTTCAACGTCCTGTGTATGTTTTACTTCTTTCATACGAATTGAAAACCTACTCTATGCTAAGCACAGAACGTGAATTAATAATGAAACATTATCCCTGAAACAGATGTTGAAATAACAGACAAAACCAGATAGTTTTTGATAGTAGCAAACAGAAAAAAACCAAAACAAAACAGATCCTCTGACTATTTTGAACTATCTAGTCTTCTCTTTGGTACTATTATACTTGAAGGGTCCTTGTAAGTTAAATTATGCTAATACTTGAACTATAAGTATTTCACATTTTACTAGTGTCTAACTAAGATTGTGGGTTCCTCAGTGGTGAGAAAGTATAATTAAATATGATGTCAGGACTCCTACAGATCAACAGATAACTATGTATATAAACATCAACAAATAACTTCCGGCAAGTCAGTTAGGACTGACAAGTGGTTAGTTATTAGATTTAGTTAGAAGGGGAATTATATTAATGTAAAATTAGTGTACAGTCTTTCAGTGTAGGGCTAAGGCCTCTACTTTGTCCATAGAGCCACTGATTGGAATGGCCAGTGGATTCTCACTTTTATTCTTTCTTCTTTTATTTTTTTTAAATTTTATTTTATTGTGGTAAGAACACTTAACATGAGATCTACCCTCTTAACAAAATTTTAAATATACAGTACAGTATTGGTAATTGTAATGGTAATGTTTTACAGCAGATCCCTATACTTTTTCACCTTGCATATTTGAGACTTTATGCTCACTGATTGGCAACTTCCCATTTCCCACTTTCTCCAGTCTATGGAAACCCTGTGAGTCTGACTATTTTAGATACTTCATGTCATGGAGTCACGCAGTCTTTGTCCTTCTGTAACTGACTTATTTAACTTAGTTTAATATCCTGAAGGTTCATCCATGTTGTCACACATTGCAGGGTTTCCTTTTTTAAAGACCAAATGCCAGTTGAGAGCGCTACAATTTTAAGTTTCTTTCTGGTGAGATAAGACATAAAAGACATTTGGAAGAAATGTGAATGTATGTATCCTACATTGGTATTTTCCTCCAATCTTTTACATTGCTCTTGCTGATGACTATTTTGACAATAGTGTATTTTACCAAATTGACTTTAATAGTTGTATTGATACAGTTGCATTAAATATTTGTATTGATAAAACTGTATACACTTTATTTTCACATAAATTACCAATCTCTTTATTAAAATTCATATTTTATTAGCTTGCATGATATTTAATTATATCTTGTAAATACATTGAGAAATATAGCCAAAGAATATGGGACCAACTACAACTGACTTATAATCAGCATATCACTGAACTGGTGGAAGATACATTCCTGACATGCTAGAGACTAACCCAGTAGCACTGGACACCTTCTGTTCCATGGGCATGACTCTGTCTATATCTTTTACAAAATGAATGGAAGCTACTGTAGATTCTACCAGATCGGTTAGCTGAAGATTCAGTTAAGAGTTTCTACCTTACTAATGATTGAATGCAGGTAGCATTTATTGGGTTCTTTATAATAATAATATTTTTTCACCCATGTATATATTCAGTGGAGTTTCCAAAGTGCATTTACTTATATTATCATACTCTCATGAAATCCCTATGAATAAGACTTTTTTTCCTTTTTAAGAGATGAGGAATATAATTTTCAGAAAGGTTGAAGTGACTTCTTTAAGATTACATAGCTTGAAAATAACAGAGTGGAGTCTAGAAACCTGTCCCAGTTTGACCCCAAGTCCAGGGCTCTTTCTGCTTCCCCAGTGCTACCACTCTATACCAGGCAGTTGTCTAAATGAACTCCAAAGACCCTTTCAGTTCTAACATGCTCTGATTCTGTGATATACTAGCAATATCCTGTATACATCATCCACTCTACTGCTAGGAGCTAGGTATCCTTTCATAGCTCTGTGGCCACTGGCAAGACATGGAAGAGAGGAGATTAAGTAGAGGGGCCAATTAGTTTCAGGTTGGTTGGGTAAATGTTTCACAACATCTTTGGGTTTGTCAAACTCTCTCCTTTGATGAATGGCCCTCGCCTATTTTTGACAGATTGATCTTGAGTGCTGGGCATTTTTCTCTTACCACATTTGCTGCCAGTTTTCCAGGCCATCCCCCGGGGCTGAGATGAGGTGAGAGGTAAGTTGTTTGTAAGTATGACTTGACTGAGCAATGCAACCAGCCTGAACGCTCAGAAAGCCCTTCTGTGCTTGGAGCCTGCTTTCATGTCTTGAAAATCCTGATTTATTTCAGGATAGGGAAAATCTGAGCCGGCCTGCAGAGTGGAAATTAAAATCTTAAAACTATGTATGAAAATTGAATATTCCAAATGGCCTGGTTTAAACATCACCCTGCATCGTTGATCAAATGTAAAAGTTCTTGAAATGAAACGGGGATTTATGACTAGGTATAAGACTGGAGAAAGGCTTGACGAATATTTATGGGTAACTTCAAGGAATTCCGCTGACTGAACTTTAGTCTGCTTTTGTACCCTCAAGTTTCTGCTTTGGAGATTTCAAGCCTGCAAATGCTTATGAATTCAAAAATATTTTGGTTTGGCTGTATTCTGCTAACTTCTGAATTTTGTCAGGGGGGCAGGAGAGAGACTATATATATTTATTTGGACACATTTATCACACTGTCTGTAAGTACGTATGTGTATTTTTTTCCTTTCGATTTATTTCTTGAGGACAGAAACCTTGCTTCAATTATCTCTGTGTCCCCAGACCTAATGTATTTTTCTCTGGAAAATAGGGGGCCCCCATACATGCTCTACTAATTAATATTGTTTAGTTATCTTTTGTTGAACACCTTCTTGTGCTAGTCCCTGTGCTAGCTGCTGAGGGAAGTATAGAGACAAATGGAGAAGGAGGAGATTTTCAAAGTGAACTTGACTTTAAAACTTAAGAGAATATGATTTTAAAATGCATAGCAAGTCAGATGTGGTGGCTTACTCCAGTCATCCCAGCATTTTGGGAGGCCAAGGCAGGAGGATGACTTGAAGCCAAGAGTTCAAGATCAGCATATGGGCAACATAATGAGACCCCGTCTCTATCAAAAATTTAAAAATTTTTTGGCCAGTAGCACATGCCAGTAGTCCTATCTATTTGAGAGGCTGAGGTGGGAGGATCATTTGAATCCAGGAGTTCACAGTTACAGTGAGCTGTAATTGTGCTACTGTACTCCAGACTGGGTGACAAAGTAAGACCCTATCTCAAAAAAAAAAAAAAAAATTATACCCATAGCCAGCCTTTTTTGTGACCTTCAGTCAATAGCCCTGCAGATGAACAAATGCTGGATAATTTCATATACATATCTCGAGTACATGAAAAAGAGGCAGGGAAGCCTGAGTTTTATTCTTCTTTCAATGGGTGAGAACCGAGACATACACATATAACCTTGGTCATGGGACAAGTTGGTGACAGGGGTGTAAGCATCATTAATGGGATCCAAGACATGGTTTTAGGTACTCCACATACATTATTGCATTTGATCTTTTCAAAAGTTCTGTATGATTGGAATTGTTATTTATATTTTTAGAAATGTTGTTCTTTTCTTCCATTTTCAATCCATTAAACACTCTTTTATCTTTCAGGTGCCAATTCCAGAGATACCCTAACTATGGTGCCTTTTCTTCTAACTCCAGGCAGGTTCTTAGGCCCCTTCCTTTCTGCTTCTGTAATACTACGTGTAGTCCTTGAACATGGCACTTATGCACTTTCACCAAAAATAAAGTCTTAGCCCAGCTTGGTGGCTCAACCTGTAATCCCACGCTTTGGGAGGCTGAGGTGAGTGGATTGCCTTAGCCCGCGGGCTCCAGACCCACCTGGGCAACTTGGCGAGACCTCATCTCTACCATAAATCAAAAAATCAGCCGGGCATGGTAACGCGGCTACTCGGAAGGCTGAGGCAGAAAGATCGCCAGAGCCCAGTGGGTCAAGGCTGGAGTGGCCGGGAGCGGCCCCTGCACTCCAGTCTGGGCGACAGAGTGAGACTCCAACTCAAAAGAAAAAAAAAAAAAAAGAAAAAGAAAAAAAAAGAAAAAAAAGTCTTTTCTGCGGGTTGGAATGTGAGTTCCTCAAAGCATCTTCTGTGGTCACAATAAATAGTACTTTTCCCGATCCAGGCGCTCCCATCCCATCCAGGTGCTTCACTGGGCCTCTGGGAGCTTTTCTTGCCACCTTTCCACTCTACCTCCATGAGTCATCAGGTCTTTTGCGTTTTACCCCTAAGTATAACTAGGGGACTCCAACTCTTCCCTTCTCTACTGTAGTCATTTAGTTTAAGTCCACCTTGTCTCTTCAGACTACAACGAAAGCCTCTTGGCTGGCCCCACTGCTTCCACTTTCATGGGTCACGTTTTTCCCTGCTTAAAACTCTTCTGTACATTCCCGTGGCAACTGAAATAATATCCACAGGCCTTAACATCAACGACAGAACCCTGTGTGGTCTGGCTCTGCCCCTCCTCTTCAGCCCACCTCTTACCATTGCTTGCTGCTTTGCAAACACGTTGGCATCGTTTCTACTTCACATTGTCCCCTCTGCCTGGAATGATCTCCCTCTCCCTCTTCACCCAACTAGCTTCTGCTCAATCTTTAGATCTTGGCTCAAATGCTACACTTGCAAAGTGGGTATTACTTAGCCCCTGAGATTTTCTTCAGAGGATTCTATTCTTTTTCTTTATAGGACCTATCAGAATTATTAATCAATCAACTTATTTATTTATATTTGCTTCAAGTCTGTCTTCTTCACTGGAATATAAGACCTATGGGGAGAGAGATACATCCATTTGTTGTTGGTGGTGGTGTTTTTCCTCCACAATTATGTATAAGTTAGTATCTGTACTAAGTGGCTGAGAGTACAGAAGGTATTTACTAAATATTTTTTAAAAGTCAATACATAAATGAATGAATAAAAATTCTTCAAATAGGACTATTATACCAGTACTATTGAATGGGCCCCTTATTTTTATGTAATCTGTTTCCCCCAGTAAAGGTAATCAAAATATGTGTTTGTTTGTTTTTTCCCTTTGAGTGAATTATTTATATTTCCATAAGTTGTAAATTTCCTTCGATTCCCACTTTTTCCTCACCCAGCAGCATCAGGAGAGAGCTAATTGCCCCATTTATGACAACCAGAAATGCTCCCTCTGAAAATGCCCCACCTTGTGCCCACGCACCCGTTAGTTCATCCCTGCCACTCTCTGACTTCCCACTCCTTACATGGGGACTGGTCCCTTTGCTACGGTGAGGGCTGTTCAGCAAGCCATTTTGGCGCCATTTAATATTCTAGGAAACTGAGGAAAACACGGAGTGAAGAGATTTGGCTGAGTTGGAACAGAGTCACAGGGCTACCAGTCCAAGAAGACGGATGGGGCAGTCATGGAAAGTGGGGAAGGGACTCAAGCCATATGGCTGGCTTGGGCTGGTGGCAAGGCCCACTTCACATCCTGCACTTGGTTTGAAGTGCCTGGTGATCTGAAAAGGGAGCCTCAATCCAGCCAACTCTCTGCCAGAGAAGAAATTCTCACTCAGACTATTTCCCAAACAACATTTTTATTTAAAAGAAACCAAGCCAAATAAAAACACACAGTATTTTCTTCTCATGCATTTCCCTGCCTGGGATATTTGTAGTATTATTATTTTTTTCTTTCATGCTCCTGACCACCTCTGTCATAGTTTTTATTTTGAGGAGATTTTAAAATAATTTCCTTGTACTCATTCATCTTGCTGCCCTGAGGTAGTGTGAATTTTCATTTTCCAGCCAGTTTCAAGGTAGCAGAAATAATCAGAGGTGCTGCTGGGACTTCAGGTGCTGGAGGAGAGGGCAGAGGTGGGGCAGGTGGGCTTGGCCAATAAAATACAGCTGGGAAACCGGAAACTGGAGAGAAATGTCCTAGACTTGCCCTATGCTGGAGCCCCACTGTGTTCTGGCTATGAGAACCTCACCGGGCTTCTGGGGTGCATTCTCTCTTAGGCTTGAGATGGCCCTCCTATCCTGTGCTTCTTGCTCCCTGGGGCGAGACTCCCTTTGCTCACACTGACATGACTTCCCACAGGACAGAGCTATCACTGTGACTCAATTCTGCATCACGTGGGATGTCGTTGTATCCTTTCGACTGAGATTACTGGTCAGGTTTGAGACAAAACAGCATCACACTTGAGGAGGTATGTCCCTGCAGCGCCCACTATTATATGTCCATTTTTGGAAGTAATCCAAGAGAGAGGTTCCTCTGAAGGTAAGCAAGGCATCCATGAAAGGTCCTAAAGAATATGAGATAATTTATTCCAACTTGTTTTCTGTTTATTGTACTGTTTCAAGGTGATTCCATCAATTCCACCTGCAACTGGAGTTCCAGTTCATCTTCTTGAAAATTGTCTCTGAGAAAGTCATTCAAACTACTATGGTTTTTCTCTGAACCTTTGCTTATCATGTTTTCTTGGCCTTGAATGGCCTTCCTCAGGGTTTTTCTATCATTACTCATTCCTCTAAGTTCAACTCTATTTCTACCTCCTCTACCATGAAGCCTTTTCTGAGGACATTTTGTGTCAGAAAGAGCCCATGCCCTAGAACTAAGATTGTCTGAGTTTGAATCCCAAGTTATTCACCTGTTAGCTGTGCAACTTAGAGCTATTAATATTTTCTTGATCTTTGTCATGTTGCCATATCTGCAAAGTAGAAATAATATTAGTATTTAACTCATAGGGCTATAAAAAATACTTACTGAGTTAAAACATGAGAAGTAGGCCTGTAATCCCAGCATTTTGGGAGGCTGAGGCAGGAGGACACTTGAGGCCAGAAGTTCAAGACCAAACTGGGCAATATAGTGAGACCTTGTCTTTCAAAAAAAAAAAAAAAAGTCAGGTGTGGTGATGCACCTATTGTCCTAGCTTCTCAGGCAGCTGAGGTGGGAGGATTGCTTGAGCCTAGAAGATCAAGGCTACAGTGAGCTATAATCTTACCACTGCATTCCAGCCTGGGTGACAGAGCAAGATGGTGTCTCTTCAAAAAATAAAAAAATAAAAATAATGTGAAGTAGTTAGAATAGTTAAGTGCTTAATATCATCTTCTGTAAATAATCAAGCTGATTTTGACTTCCATAATAATTCTTGGAGTCTTCATGGGCATTCCTTAAATAAATATTTTTCAAGGTTATATGCGCTAGGCACTCTACTAGGCATTGGAAAGAATGTTTATGGTCTTGTATGTTTGAGTCCCATCCTTGCTTTTAGGCTGTAGAGTCTATGAAGGTAGAAAACTGTGTTTATTTCTGAAGTCTACACATAGTAGTTACTCAGTGAAAACACCCTAGGTTGATCTGAAATTTTCTATGGACTAAAGATTTACCACAGAGATGGGCCCTGAAGAATCTATATTTGCCATCTGATCATTCCTGATTTCACAGGAGATATGTATATGTTTAATGTTATTACTTGCTTGTGAATAAAGTAATACATCCTTTAAAGATAGCATTTGGTATCACATGAAGCTCATAGATCATATAAGAGAACAGTGTATCAAGAACACCACCACTGCCACCACCAATGTCATAGCTATCGCTGTCACCTTCACGAACATCATGAACATGTATATGATAATTATAACAATAATGGCAAAAAGGTTAATAGATAGACATTGTTGATTTTCTTTATTTTTATTTTATTTTTTGAGTTGGAGTCTCACTCCATTGCCCAAGCTGGAGTGCAGTGTCATGCTCATGGCCACCCCAGCTTTGACCTGTTGGGCTCTGACGGTCCTTCCGCCTCAGTCTTCCAAGTAGCTGGAACTACAGGCGCGTGCTACCATGCCTGGCAAGGTTTTTGATTCAGTGTGGAGATGAGATCTCACCAAGATGCCCAAGCTGGTCTCGAACCCATGGGCTCAGGCAATCCATTGGCCTTGGCCTCCCAAAGTGCTGGGATTACAGGCTGAGCCATCAAGCCTGGCCAACATTGTTGGTTTTCAAGATTACCCAATAACCTTACGAAGAGTACATTATTTTTATACACATTTGGCTGATGTGGGAATTAAGTTCCAAATGTAATTAATTTTTAAATTATTATTTTCAATTTTTAAAAATGAGATAATATCCATAATTTGTTGGTGTATATTCTGTTTGCTTCTCCCAATCCACTTGCCACCCTTTTACCTGCCCTGTCCACCAAGGGACTGACTTCAACAGACTGCGTCCTCTGGGCTCCTTTATCCTGTAGTGTCCAACTGAGTTCAGCCAATGGAAGGCACCAGCAGGAGACTGGGGGGATGGAAAAGATAAAGATTGGAGCATTTTTTTCCATTCCATATTACATTTTTTGTAGTGGTTGTTCTTATTGGACAGCTTTCACTTATAACTATAGTTCTCTTTGGTACCAGAAACTGCTCCCTCCTCTTTCTTCTTTTGACTTAGGAATAGTAACAGATCCCAGTTATTGCTAGACCCCAGGTATTTTATTATCTCTGGTGGGTTCCCGTAACCCTGCCATACCTCTGAGAGTAGTTCAGTCATTAAACACTTTTAAAATTATTCCTTTGAGTAGGCCATCTGTTTTGTGCCTGAACCCTGAGTGATAACAATATCAAATGTAATATACAATGCTGAATACAATATACAATACAATTCGTTAAAACAGGGAGAAAAAAATGAGAGGAGAAAGGATGGGAGGGAGGAAAGGAAGGGGGGGAGGGAAGGAAGGAAAGAAAGAAGGAGAAAGAAAGGAAAGAAAGAAAGATAGAAAGAAAAAACAGATTTCTATCACTGAAATAAAATTATTATGATTATAGTTTATTTATTTTCAGTTTTTTTCTATGTAATTTTTATGTAGTTGTTACTATAGTATATACATATTTATGCATCCTACTTTTTTTTACTTTATTAAGTAGTCCAGTGATTTTTAAAATTGCTTGGTCTCTATAACCGTTATGTTTTTTTCCTTTTTAAAAAAAATTTTGATTTTGAAGATGTGGGGTACAATTCAGGATTAGGCATGTAAATGTTCATTATGCAGGTACCCTTGTTGATGAGGTGTGCCTCCCTCCCCCAGCAGATTCCCACTACTGCCAATCCCTTTCTTATAGTATTATGATAATTATTCAAGGTTTGCTTATGAGTGAGAACATATGGTACTCAGTTCTTTGTTTCTGTGATAAGATCACTCAGTATTATAGACTCTAGGTCCATCCAAGTTGCTGTGAAGGTCATAATTTTGTCCTTGTTTATGGCTGTGTAATAGTTCATCGTGTATGTGTACCATATTTTTTTAATCCAGTCCTCTTTCGATGGGCAGCCTGGTTGGTTCCATGTTTTTGCTATTGTAAATAATGCTGCAATAAACATGCCTATGCAGGTATCTTTTTCATAGAGTGATTGGAGTTCTTCTGGGTATATTTCCAGCAGGGGAATTGCAGAGTCATCTGGAAGGTCAATTTTTAGATCTTTTAGAAATTGCCGAACTGTTTTCCACAGAGAGTGTACTAGTTTACACTCCCACAAACAGTGTAGTAGTGTTCCCTTTTCCCTGCCTCATCTCCAGCATCTGTTGTTTTTTGAGTTATTGATGATGGCCATCCTGACTGGAGTTAGGTGGTCTCTCCGTGTAGTTTAAATTTATATTTCATTGATGACTAGTGAGGCTGAGCAATTTTTCATGTATTTGTTGGCTGGTTGTATGTCTTCTTTTGAGAAATGTCTATTCATATCTTTTGCCCACTTTGTAATGGGGCTGTTTGTTTTTTTCTTTTTGCACATTTGAATTCCTTGTAGATCTTAGATTTTAGGCCTTTGTCAGATATATAGTTAGCAAGTATTTTTTCCCAGTCTGTGGGCTGTCTTCCCACTCTCTCTCTCTTTCTCTCTCTCTCTCTTTTATTTTTTAGTGAGAAAGCAGAACTTATTGAGAGGACAGAAAAGCTCCCACAGTGGGAGGGGACCCGAAGGGGTTGCCCCCTTCCCACTCTCTTGATGGAATCATTATTTTCGAGTGGATAATGTAATGCTGAGAGTTTAAAAAAATTTTTTAAATGACAAATGATTTTTTTTAATATTTTGGTTGTACTTATGAAAGATTTCCTAAAGTATGATTTTTAGGTTAAAGGAAATAGATACTTTTTTACTCTAAATCTTACTCCCAAGTTTCAATTCAAGGAATTTTTATTCTAGGAGATAATGCCAGTCTCATTCTTTTTCTTGTCTTTTTTTTTTGAGTTGGAGTCTTACTCTGTTGCCCAGGCTGGAGTGCGGTGACATGCTCACAGCTACTCTAGCATTGACCTGCTGGGCTCCGGCAATCCCTCCGCCTCAGCCTTCCAAGTAGCGGGAGCCACAGGTGTGCGCCATCATACCCGGTTAAAAAATTTAAAAAAAAATTTATTGTAGAGACGAGGTCTCGCCCAGTTTCCTGGGCTGGTCTCCAACCCACAGGCTCAGGCAATCCTCTTGCCTTGGCCTCCCAAAGTGCTGGGATTACAGGCTTGAGCCACCGCACCCGGTCCAGTGTCATTCTTTAAAGGGAAGATTTAAAACAGGTGTAATTTATTTTCATAATTGTTTTGTTCCATATCGCTTTTGCTTCCTATTATTTTTTCTTGCTATTTTCTCAATCTTTTGTTTTCTAGATTCATTGCTAAGCTTGCTTTTAATATTAAAGTAAATGTTATTTTTTTTACTCCAATAATGGCTTTCTGGAAGTTTTTAATAGTCAAAATGCGTATTTAACTAATAATCAAAAGTAAAGACAAACTAAAGTTTTGATATTTTGTGCACCATGGGGTTTTTTGCATTAATTTCAATTCTTAAAATAATGTAGCATTATAATGTTAGTGGTCTTGCTGATGGATTTTTTTAAATTTTAAACATGATTTTGTTTTATTTTAAAGATGCAGGGTACAATTCAGGGTTAGGTATACAAATGGTCATTATGTAGGTACCCTTGTTGATGAGGTGTGCCCCTCAGCCCGACAGATTCTCACTACTGCCAATTCCTTTCTTATAGTATTACCATAGTTGTTCAAGGTCTGCTTATAAGTGAGAACATGTGGTACTCAGTTCTTTGTTTTTGTGATAGTCACTCAGTAGTATAGATTCTAAGTCTATCCAAGTTGCTGTGATGTCCATAATTTTGTCCTTTATGACTGCGTAATATTCCATCCTGTATATGTACCACATTTAAAAAATCCAGTCCTCTTTCAATGGGCAGCACAGTTGGTTCCACGTTTTTGCTATTGTGAACAATGCTGCAATAAACATACGTGTGCAGGTATCTTTTTCACAGAATGATTTGAGTTCCTCCGGATATATTCCCAGTAGGGGGATTGTGGGGTTGTGGGTTGTATGGGAAGTTGATTTTTAGATGTTTTAGGAATCGCCAAACTGACAGGTTTTTTGTTTTGTTTTGTTTTGTTTTGTTTTGGCATCTTTTTACATTTTGCTCCGGAAGCAAGACACATCCACCTCATCCTCCTTTTGGCCCTGAGGCGTCTATCTTAACGATACTGGCAGCTTCAGTCTTTAGCATAGGTTTACTACCTGGAGGGCACATGGTATGCCCTGTTTGCCTGTTGGAGTGATTTATTGTGCTATGTGTCACATATGGAGTACCTTGGAAGAGAGCCTCTCTAGCTGATTGACATGAATCATTTCCCTGTCCATAGAAACAGACTTTCCCATGCCCTCCACTGCCCACTGTCTGGGTAAATGAAGCATTTCTGAGGTGATGGCTTTTGTAAATGTGCCTTAGAGTCCTCTGTTTGATTATCCATTTCATTATGATTGCCTTCCCTTACACAAATACTATCTAAATATTATGACAAGAAATAAAAACAAAACAAAAATATCTAAAGATGAAAAAAGAAAATCAACCATCCATTCTTCTTTCTCCAAGATTAAGCATTGAGCAAAAGTATAAAACAATTACAATTTCGCCTAATTGACTGCAGCTGTGCAAATAGACTGGCCACTAAGAGACTGATGTACTCCCACCTCCACTCCATGAACATTTTGATATCTGAGTTTGTTTCACTTTTGCCCAAGGCAAGGTACAGGCAATGAATAAAACCAGGTTCACTGGTTGAGAAGGGAAAGGATATGTCCTTTTGTAAGAGTCAAATGGAGCTTGAGCCAGTGAGATTTGATCCTTTTGTGGTTCTGAGCTCCAAAACTCCTGAGTAGAGAGGAAAAGGTCATCTGGTGTCAAAATAGACTAACAAAAGTTAATAATCTGCCTTTCTAGGCTTCATCTAATATGGGGAGAGCCTTTCCCCCAAAATTATTTTTTGGAGGGCAGGCTCCTTGTAGTATAGGTTCCCTCCACTAGGTAAGTTCTAGGAACCCATCAGTGTACCAGCTAAAAAGGCTGCATTCAGTCTAAGTGAATTTTTTTTTTTTTTTTTAGATTCTTTCAATGTATTTGCCTATTTCATCATGGGTACTTTATCAGTACACCTGCCCACACTGCGCTCAGTGTTCAGAGGTTTTTGACCCAAAATGGCATGACCCATGTGCTCCACCCTCCCTATTCACCCGATCTCACCCTGAGCAACTTTTTTTGTTGTTGTTGTTGTTGCCCAATGAAAAAAGTCCTCAAAGGGAAACATTTTGCCCATGTGGAATAGGTGAAGCAAAAAATGGCAGAAGCACTAAAAGGCATCAAAATTGATGAGTTCAAAAACTGTTTTGAGCAGTGGAAAAAGCATCTTGGTAGGCATATTGTTTCAAATGGAGAGTACTTTGAAGGTGATTGAAGTTTCAACTTGTAAAAATAAATACATAATTTTTAATAAATAAATTCTGGGTGTTTTGGGTGCCCCCTCATATATAGAGGAAGGGAATTTTATGTTTCTTGGTAAGTTTGTGCCAGTCGTTTTAAATTTTTTGTGCTCCCATTTTATCCTTGGAATATGTGTGTTTATCCTACTTTTATAGTTGAAGAGACAGAAGCTTAGAATGGCTAATGGTTTCAAATTAACTTCTCTAACTAGTGGTGGGGAATTTGGGCTTCCATGGCTTGACTCTGAATGCCATGGTCTTTTATGGCGTCATATTCTATAACCAGTATTATTTGCAGGGCTCCTTGGATTTCAGCTTCTACCTTTATCCCTCACTTCCATATCCTACATACTTGCCAAACCTCCAAACATTCTTCACCACTCTCCCACTCTCAGCTCCCCATTGTCAGATCCTTAATATCTGCCTCTCTCAGCACTGGCCTCGCTTGATGTCTGAGATTCTTCCTTAAAACCATGGGGGTTTATGGGTGAAAGGGCCCACCAGAAAATACCTTCATAAATGAAGGCACTCATGAATATTGTTGTTTTTATAAAATCTTTCACACTTCAAAAGAACACTTGGTACATAAGAAGGTGCCAAATACATGGGGGTTAAATAGATGTATTTTAAAAATATACCCAAGAAGTTTGCTTTAATTTTTTAATTTAATAAATTATTATATTGATATTATAAATTAAAATTTTTGCTGTAACTTTTGTTAGTGATTTTTCAGTTTCTGGTGTGGTATATTACACTTAAGATTTTCCAATTGTATTTTAGTGACAGAATCTTGGTTCTTCAATTGCTATAGTGTTTACTTACAAAATACAAGAAAAGTAGATGAGGTGAATAAAAGAAAACTTTATAAAAGAGTAGTTTAGCATAAACTGGGAAGACTAAACTGTGAACATGTATCTAGTCTATATCATACACTGTGCATTGTATAAGGTCAGGGCACAAGGCACAGAAGTCAAAGCTCTGAATTTGGAAACAGAAGCCCTGGTTCTACATGACACACTGATCAACTCTTTGATCTTGGACAAGTCTCTTGCCCTAAGTTTTTTCTTGTTTTAAAAAGAGGTGATTGAGACAACTGATAGTCATCTCAAGTCTCTTTGAACTCCAAAATCATTGATTCTCTGATAGTGAGTGCTTGTGATTAGGGAGTTTTTTTTTTTTTTTTTTTTAGTTGGAGCCTCACAATGTCCCCAGGCTGGAGGGCAGTGGCACGCTCCCGGCCACTGCAACCTTTACCTGCTGGGCACAGGTGATCCTTCCACCACAGTA
>CAUYQG010116609.1:0-20850 GCA_963574415.1 Tarsius wallacei | reverse complement strand
TAAAATTAATTTATTCTTTTTATTTTTTTTTTTGAGTTGGAGTCTCACTCTGTCACCCAGACTGGAGTGCAGTGGCCGCTCCCGGCCACCGCAGCCTCGACCTGCTGGGCTCCGGCGATCCTTCCACCTCAGCCTCCCAAGGCGCGGGATTACAGGCTGAGCCACCGAGCCCGGCATTCTGGATATTGTTGATTGATCTCCCTCTCTCTCTCTTTTCCTTCATCATGCTTGTGAAAAACTTATATACTTTAGTGGTCTTTAAAATTATTTGTATTGATGTTCCTGTTTTTCTAATAAATGTAATTTCAGGCTGCAAATGTCTATCTGGATGTCCCTTGTCTGCATCCCATCTGTTTGATATTTTGTGTTCTTGTCATTGCATATGGCTGAGCTGTAAACTCGGTGACATACTCATCATCACTTGTTCTGATGATGCTGCGGACCACTGGGGCTTCCCAAATTCTCCTGCTGTAATTTGATCTTATTACTCTTTGTCCTAGGCTGCCTGGAGACACGAATGCAGGAAGGAAATTGTTGACAAATTTGCCTTAGAAAAACGACTCTTTCCAGGGCTCAGAGAGCTTCCCGCAGTTGCTCCTCCTCCAAGATAGGCATCTTCTTAAATAAGACTGCTTAATGCTGCCTCCAGCATTAAGTCAGAGGGGCATCCACTCCCCGGGCCACCAGGGCATCCACTCCTTGGCCATCGCTCTTGTACTGCCCAAGTGTCTGGTTTATCTCAAGAGTGCTGAAGAGACCGTGGCCCAAACTGTATTAATGGCCAGTTGGGCAGGGTGCTTTGGAGAGCCGTTCAATGCAGACTTGGTGATGTATTATCTCCCTCACAGCTCCAGAGAACCATAAATCAGATGTGCAGCAATTGTGTGGCCTGCCCAGATCCCAGCAACCCTTGAGTCCCTCTGGCGAGGACTCCCCCAAAGCTCCAGCATTGTGACACGTTCTCCAGTGAGCCACCTTGCCGCTTGGCCACTCCTGCATTGGGCCAGGGACACCTTCTGCCAAAGGTCTTCAGGGTCAGCCTGTTCCTCGCGAAGGACTCTTTCTCCGTCTGCTCTGCCAACCCATTCCCTTTCCATTTCCCAGTTCATCTCGGAATCTGTCCTCCATGAATGAAGGGCAAACCTCCCCACTTAGAAGTCAGCCTGGCCTGGGATCAAATCTCCACACTACTCTTACCAGCTGTGTGACACTGGGGAAGGTGGCCTACTGGGCCTCAGTTTCCTTATCTGTAAAACGGAGATTAAAAAAAAAAAACAAATCTTGCTTGCAGGGTTGTTGTGAGGATTCAGTGAGATAATTCATGTGTGATGCTTAGTACAAAATAAGAACTCAGTATGTGGCAAGCAACCTCTCTAGGCCTTAGTTTCTCATGTCTGAAATGGGGATAAGGTGGGCAGGGTGGCTCACGCCTGCAATGCCAGTACTTTGGGAGGCGAAGGCAGGGGGATTGCTTGAGCCAGGAATTCTAGGCCAGCCTCGGCAACATGGCAAGACCTCGTCTCTACAAAAAAAAAAAAAAAAAAAGAAAAAGAAAAAAAAGAGAAGATGATCGCCTGAGCCTAGGGGGTTGAGGCTGCAGTGAACTGTGATCACGCCACAGCACTCCAGCCTGGGCGACAGAGTGAGACCCTGTCTCTGAAAGAAGGAGGTTAGGAAGAAAAAGAAAAAATGGTGATGCACGACGACTGCCTTCTGCGTTGTTCCAAGAGTTAGCTGAACGTGCAGGTAAGCCCTCGCGCAGTACCACACGCGTGCTGTGGACACCACGCTGCCTGCACGACTGTGCCTGCCGTTCCCGCCCGGCCCCTCGTCCTCGTCCTCGTGCCCGCGTCCTCCTCCCTAGAAGTGCGCCTGGTCCCTCGCCCCTCGCTCCGGCCTCCTCCCAGCAAGGCCCCATCACCCCCCGTGGCGTCTCACGGGGGTGGGGGGTGGGGTGGATGCTGGCGTGAGTTTTGTTTTGCATCAGATGACATGCAGACACGCATTCGCCCCTCACCTTTGCCCTCCTGATGTCGCTGGGATGGCTCCTCCTGCCGTCCGCCCTGCCTGTCCCCGCCACGCGGCCCCGCGACTGCAGCCCCCCCGCGCTCTCTGCGCTGAGCCCCCCGGCTGCAGCACTGCGCAGGCGCCCGATTCCCGCGGGCGTCTTCTCTCGCCAACCCGGCGGCACTGGCGCCCCCTGGCGGAGGCGGCGCGGCACGGCGGGAAGGGCGAGGGCGCCTGGGTCTGAAGAGTGCCCGACTGGGTGGTTTTGGGCTGTTCACTTGGCCGCTCTCTGCTTCAGTTTCCCCATCTGTAAAATGGGTGCTATACACGGAATGCTCGTGTCCCCCTAGCATTCATATGTTGAAGACCTACCGTGCAACGTGGCTGCATTTGGAGATAGGGCTCTCTAAGGAAGTAATTAAGGTTGATTGAGGTCATGAGGGTGGGGCCCTGGCCCGAGAGGATTAGCGTTATTAGACGAGACACCAGAGAGCTGTTTCTCTCTTGCTCCCGGTGCAAGCACCAAGGAGAGGCTGGGGGAAGACATGGCAAAAAGGTGGCCATCTACAAGCCAGGAAGAGGGCTCTTACCAGAAACTGACTTTGCTGTCACTTTGATCATGGACTTCCAGTCTCCAGAAGCATGAGAAAGTACATTTCTGTTGTTTAAGCCAGGGGTCCCCAACCCCGGGGCCATGGATGGGTACTGGTCTGTGGCCTGTTGGGAACCGGGTGGCATAGCAGGAGGGGAGTGGGGACGAGCCAGTGAAACTTCATCTGTATTTACAGCCGCTCCCCATCGCTTGCGTGACAGCCTGAGCCCTGCCTTCTGTCAGATCAGTGGCAGCATTCGATTCTCATAGGAGCGTGAACCCTACTGTGAACTGCGCATGCGAGGGATCTAGGTTGCACGCTTTTTATGAGAATCTAACGCCTGATGATCTGAGGCGGTGATGCTAGCGCTGGGGGAGCGTCTGCAAACACAGATTAGCATCAGCAGTGAGGTTTGACTGCACATCCTGCCCCCCAAATTGTCTTCCATGAAACCGGTCCCTGATGCCAAAAAGGGTGGAGACTGCTGGTTTAAACCACCCAGTCTGTGGTATTTTGCTATGGCAGCCTGAGTAGACTAGTGTAATGCGTATAATAATAGGATTAAATGAGTTATTACATGTATAGAACAGTGCCAGGTATGCAGCAAGTGTTCAGTAAATATCAGATATTATTATTGTTATTAGGATTGTCACCAGCATAACTGAAAATGGAGACTATGTCTTACACGTTTAGGCTTTTTGACCTGTACTGTCCCATTGATAACATTCTACAATGATACACATGTACTATTCTGTTCTGCCCAAAACAACAGCCATCAGCCACCTGTGGCTATTTACCTTAAAACTGGTTAAGATAAAATACAAAAAATAAATACAGAATTCAGTGTGCTGGTTGCGCCAGCCATATTTCAAGTGTTCCACACCACCACATCTGGTGGCTGTCACATTGGACAGTGAAGAACACTCATGTCATTGTGAAGATTGCCTTTCAAGTGGTTTTGACTGTGACATCTGGTTAAGAAATACTTTTTATATCACACAGAGATTTATATTACTGAAACATAATTTATGTTACTGAAACAAATTTTGATTTTATTTTATTAAAAAAATTTTTTTTAAGTTAGGGGTCTCACTCTGTTGCCCAGGCTGGAGTGCAATGGCATGCTCACTCACAGCCTTGACCTCCTGGGCTCAGGCGATCCTTCCACCTCAGCCTCCTGTGCGTCAACATGCAGGCTAATTTTTTAATTTTTTGCAGAAAAGAGGTCTCACTGTGCTGCCCAGGCTGGTCTTGAACTCCTGGGCTCAAGTAATCCTCCTGCCTCGGCCTCCGAAAGTGCTGGGTTTTCAGGCAAGAGCCACTGCACTCAGCCAGCCATGTCATTTTTTAAGGACCACAGAGAAGCCATGGGAGAACTTTAGGCAGGGGGTGACACGATCCGATTTCCCTTCCACCACTCTGGCTACTGTGATGAGAAGTGAGGAGGGGTGTCGGGCTGAGACTACGACCCAACCCCAATAGTCATGTTCCCCTTTTTCCTTTAGCATCAGAATTGCTATCGGCAGACGACTTGTGCAGACTAAAGACTACATTTTCCCAGGTTCCCTTGCAGGAGGGCGTGGCCAAATGACTAAGTTCTGGCCAATGGGGTGTGAGCAGAAGTGATAAGTACAGCCAGTGGGAGGGGGAGGCTGAGGGGGGGGGTCCCTCCTTTTTCTCTGCCCCCTTCTCCTCCCACCTACTGCTGCCTGGACCGTGGGGCAGGGTTCGGGACTGTGCATGGGCTGGCCAGGGCTTATGGCATGGAAGAGCTGCCCTTCTGGCTGAGGATCGCTCATATTCAGATTTCCTCACAAGATAAATGAACCCGTGCTTTACTTAAGCTTTTGCAACTTTGATGCGCACAGACAGCAAGGAAGACAGTGAGGGAGACAGTTAGGAGGAGACAGTGAGGAGGCTGTGATGGTGTCGGAGAAAGGTGATGGTGTCTTGGACGACATGGAGAGAAGTGGGCAGGGGCTGGGACCCGAGACAGTGGCAGAGATTCAGGCAAGGCAGGACGATGCCCTGTGCCTCTGCTCCACATCAGCTGTGTGGCCACCTGCTCTCTGCTGGACTTGTTACTCCAGCCCCTGGGCACCCCCTCCCAGCCACCTCCCTCCTGGGGTCAAGCTGTTGGCCCCTCTCATAACTGTCCTTACCATGCCAGCCCCTGGACCTCTATCTTATCTTCCTGCTCCCTCTGCTCTTGCCTCAGGGGCCTCCTCCCTGTTCCTGGTGCCTGCCAACTCTGGCCATGCCTTGGGGCCTCTGTACTGCTGTTCTCTCTGTCTGGAATACTCTTCATCCAGGTATACACATGGCCCCCTCGCTTACCTCCTTCAGGTCTCGGCTCGAAAGTCAGAAGAGCCCTTCCTGGACACACGAAGTGAAACAATGGCCCTGTGACACCCTCTCCTTGATTCTCTGGGCCTCTCTGCTGAGTGCCTTATCTGAAAGTCATTTTCTATAATCACTTATTCAGGACTGGCCTCCCAGCTGGAAGGTTGAGGCCCTGAGCACGTGGTTTTTGCTGTGTTCTGTTTGCCGCTGAATCCACAGCACTTTGACTAGGGCCTGGCAAAGGGTGAGTCCTCCATGTAGAGCTGCCAGCTGCAGGAAGCACCCCTTACATGCAGATGGCACAACAGACTTGGAGACAAAGGGGTCCAGCTTCCATCCCCAAGCGCAGCCACTAGCATGGGGAGGGCCTTGAACGCCGCTCCTGGGCCCACTGCCCCCCTGGGGCGCTGTGAGAGATCTGGACAAGCAAGGCCCGCCCTGCACCAGCCAGCAGGATGTTTCCACTTGTGTGAGTTTCAACTTCTCTGTCCTGTAACATGGTTTCAATTCTGCTGGGGTGCCCTGGGAGCTCCTGGCACTGGGGACATAAACAAACTGGCTTCCCTGAGTAGCTCCAGCGGGCAATTAAGATCCCTCTTCAGGAGGTGCAATTTGGACTTCGGGGGCCAGAGAGAAACAGCAGAGGGGGCGGGGCTCTGAAGACATCTGCTTGAAACACACAGGCATCTCGCAGGATACCCGGCTCTGAGCCGCAGGCTCACCCAAGACTGACAAGGTGCTACCTCCAGGGCGGGCGTTGTTACTGCGGCAGAGTTTTAGACTCCTGCGTTTGCAGGCCGACCGGGCATCTTCGGCATCTTTGCAGGGGTGTCTCAGTCATTGCAAACCCCACGTGCCCAAGACAGAGGAGCAGACCCCCACTGCATGCCCACGCCTTCCTGGTTTGCCCATCTCAGCAAATGGCACCACCACACCCTGCTCAGGCTGAGCCCAGGAGTCCTTGTCACCTCTCTCCATGGCCCATATCCAATCTATCAGCAAGATCTCTTGGTTTCTCTGCATCCTGATGCTCAGTTTCTTTTTTCTTTAGAATTTAATTTTTTATTTTGTAGAGATGGGTCTTGTTATGTTGCCCGGGCTGGCCTCGAGCTCCTGGCCTCAAGTGATCCTCCTACTGCTGGGATTACAGGCATGAGCCATTGCATCCACCTTTTTTTCTTTTTAAAACTCATAAGTCCTCCCTCCCCTCTGCCTCCTTCCCTATTCCCCCCACTTCCTCTCTTTCATTTTCCTGAAGTCATAGAGGTCACTGTAGAGCAAGCCTTTACATTGCTTTTGAATAAAGAGACAGGCTGGGTGTGGCAGCTCATGCCTATAATCCCAGCACTTTGGGAGGGCAAGGTGGGAGGATTGCTGGAGCCCAGGAGTTTGAGACCAGCCTGGGAAACATAGAGAAACCCTGTCTCAAAAAAAAAAAAAAAAAAGAAAGAAAGAAAAGGAAAGAAAGAAAAGAAAAAGTCCTGGGCATTGGTGCCAGTGGCATTCATCATTACTCTAAAGCTCTCTTCCTCAAGTTTCTACCCTGACCCACTCTTTGAAACAGTGAACATCAATTCCATTTTTTTTGAGTGGGAGTCTCCCTCTGTTGCTCAGACTGGAGTGCAGTGGCACACTCACGGCCACCCCAGCCTCGACCTGCTGGGCTCCGGCGATCCTTCCGCCTCAGCCTTCCAAGGAGCTGGAACTACAGGCCTGGCTAATTTTCTGATTTTTATTGTAGAGACAGGGTCTCGCCAAGTTGCCCGGGCTGGTCTCGAACTCATGGACTCAGGCAGTCTACTTGCCTCGGCCTCCCAAAGTGCTGGGATTACAGGCTGAGTCACTGAGCCCGGCCACTTCCATTTTACAGATGGGAGGAATAAGACCCCAGTGGTTTGCACAGATTAGAGAGAATACAAGATCAACCATTTCAGCAAGGATTTCCCTCTCTGAGACTCTAGGCCTGCAGACCAGAACCCTTTCCTGATGATAGGTATTAGTGATGACTTGGGCTAGCCAGGATAGATTTGGAATCCATAGCCTTTATATTTTTACTTCGTAGTTCAGTCCTCAGTGATATTCCAGATTCCAGGAAAAAAATATTCCAACCAGGATAAATAGAATTGTTCTTTCATCTGGTGAACCAACAAGGCAAATATAATTCACAATGCCAGAAGATCCCCATACTGATCCTTTCATCAGCCAAAAACTCTTTTTCACCTTGGAGAAAGCTGCTGGCTCTTTCATCGAAAGGAAGTACTCACTATATTTCCCTCCTTGCTTTGGCTACCAGGAAGCTCACAGATCCACTGTGAACTTGACTGCAGTAGTTAACCTGAGCCTAGATTTTTTTTTGGCTATAACTCCTTACCTTTATTCATGACCTAGCTTTTTATCCCTTAGCTTTAATAGTTCTATTTAAAATACATTTTCCACTTGAAATCCTTCCCAGATCTTTCCAACACAGACTGAGTATAGACAAATGAATTCAATTTATTTTTGAAGCGGCTCTCCCGCCTTTTTCCTACTTCCCTTGCATCTTGCTCAGGGGCTCAGGAGCAGATACTCTCACTAAGTGTATTCCCTCTGCTCTTACGCTCTGTCTCTCTTTGTAAAACATGCTTTCAGGGGAATGTAAATCGTTTTTAAACGCTTCCGTCCTGGCCCCACTGCTAATTATTACTGACCCAGGAGGATCTGAGCTAATTTGCCTTAATAAACTCATTAAATAGCAAATTTCAGGAGGAAGAAACTACACGGCCTTTATTGGATTAGTGCAACTGCCAGTGGACATCCCCACTAGAACAGAGAGAAAAGCCCGTTAACTGCACGGGAGAGCCAGAGAGATAATCCGGCCATGTGTGTTTCCAATAAACCATTGCCTGCCACAGTTTTGTGTCTTTCTTAGGAAGTTGCTAGCAAAAGTTTCAAGCTTCCAAAAGAAAAAGGAAAGAAAAAAAGAAAGAAAGAAAACGAAAGAAAGAAAGAAGGAAGAAAGAAAGCAGGAAGAAAGAAAGAAAGAAAGAAAGAAAAGGCAGTTTCTTCCCCCGCCCCACAAACTAGATGCAGGTGATTAAACACGGCACATATTAAACGAAACCAGCAGCCACCCACCTCCAGGTCGTTGAAGAACAGATGCGTGTCTGCCAGGTTGAAGATCATTTCCTCCATCATCAGGCCGATGCGCACAGACGTCGTGGTGTCCTGTTAGGCACAGAAGGGGGAACACAGGCCAGTGGGCACCGGGTGATCTTGGCAGCCCTCCCCTGCCCGTCCCCCGAGGGAGAGGCGGTTTGGTCTGTCCTTATCTGCTCAAGCGCATCCCTGCATGGGGTCAGGGTGCATGGTTTCTGAGATCTCACTTCCAGTTTTCCGCCATTTCGACTTACACCTCCAATACTAGAGTCTCCCCGAATGCTCTGGAATTGTAACCGTGTCCAGCGTGGCAAGGACACTTAGCACAGAAATGGCCGTGACAGAGGAGGGCCTTTTTCAAGTGTGTGTTTTCACGGGAGCCTGGAAGATTTCACAGAAAGCCATACAGACTACACATAGACTGCTGGGAGAGCTGCCATGTTGGCTCTTACTTTCCAACAATCTCTCTATGGATGTTGCCTTACTGCTTCTGATATTGTAAAAATCACTGCTTTCTAACAATAGATGAATAATGATAAAAACACACGAAAATGAAGCAAAAGGATAGGCTCACTGGGAAAAAACCTCAAACCCCAAACAAACAAAAACCCCCTACAAACAAAACCTCATTATGGTACATCCATATCAGGGAACATTAGGCAGCCGTTACAAAAATTAAGTCATGCTAGAGCTACTGACATGAAACTATCAAGAGACACATTAAGTAACAAAAGCAAGTTGCATCACAGTGCAATGCATGAAACACAGTTGTGCAATAAAGGTGTCCCCCCCCATATGAACAGGGTATTAGAGCTGTGTTGCTGTTCACCCACATTTGGGATCTCTCCCTGAGTTGCTTCACCCCATGGGAGGATGATCTTTGCCAGGGTTTGGCCAATTCCAGCCCAGGCCACATCTGGTCTGCTGCTTGCTTTTGCATGACTCATGAGTTAAGAACGGCTTTTACATTTTTAGCCAGTGTATTGTCTACGATTTCTTTTGTACTACAAAGTCGGAGGTGAGTAGTCCAGAGATCGTGTGTCCCACAAAGCCTCAAATATATTTACTATCCAGTCCCTGCTGCATCCCCTCCCTGTTCGACTCAGGTGTGACCAGGTGGCTTGCCTTGGCCAATGATATGTGGGCAGAAGCTCCGTTTCACTTCTGGTCAGAAGGTTTAACAGCCAGTGCAATTTTCCTGTGCTCCCTCTCCTCCCACTTTACAAGACTGTAAATGTTCCTGATGAAAGCCATTTTGTTAGCCTGGGTTCCAGAGTAAAGATGAGGTATATCAGAGCTACAGCTGACCGCAGTGGACATGTATCATACATGAGAAGTAGATGAGATTTGGGGGATGTTTGTTACTGCAGCATACCCTCACCTATCCTAACTGATACACATGGAAAAAATGGACCACAGTTGTCTTCAACCCTGGCTGCAGACTGTAATGCTCTGGGAAGCGTTTACAAGTCCTGATACCCAGGCTGCTCCCCAGACCAATAGAATTAAAATTGCTGAGAGTGGGGTTCAGGCACCAGGGAGTTTCACAGAATCAGGTGATTCCAATGTGTGGCCAAGATTAAGAACTAGCAGTCCAAAAGGATACAGAACACACTGTTGGTAATATTACTGGCTAATATCTATTAGGTGACTTCTCAGTGCCACTTTACAAGTATTAATACATTTAATCCCCACAAAGCTCTATGGGGTGAACACTATTATTTTCCCATTGCTATGGTTTGGATGTGGTTTGTCCCTGCTAAAACTCAAGTTCAAATTTGATCTTCAGGGTGGCAGTGTTGGAAGGTGGGGCCCAGTGGGAGATGCTTGGGTCATGGGGGCAGGTCCCCCATGAATAGATTAATGCCCTCTTATGGGGGCGAGTGAGTTCTTACTCACTTGGGAATGGATTCGGTCCCTTGAGGCAGGGTTAGAAGAGTCTGGTTCCCTCAGTTTCTCTTTCTTGCTTCCTTTCTTGCCATGTGATCTCTGCACACACTGGTTCTCCTTCACCTTCCACCATGAGTGGAAGCAGCCCGAGGTTCTCACCAGGTGCAGCTGCCCAATCTTGAACTTGCCAGTCACCAGAATCACAAACCAAATAAACCTCTTTCCTTTATAAATTACCCTGCCTCAGGCATAGTGTTGTAGCAACACTAAATGGAGTAAGACACCCGTTTTATAGATGACAAACTGAGGCACACAAGGGTTTTAGGAAACTTGTTCAAGGTCAACCAATGCACAAGTGCTTGGATTGGAGCCAGTTAATCTGGTTCCAGAGCAACATTGCTCCTGAGGGGGGTGGGGTGGTCAACAGAACTGAGGTGGAAGAGGAGTGGGGGGCCTTGTACCCCCTAGCTACACTTCTTTCCCTGCTTGAGTTTTTCACCGGAAGGCAGTTTTACTTCTATTATGAAAATAAATAATCAAGGACATAAACCCTTCTTGACCCTTAAAAAAAAAAGAAAAGAAAATGTGCAGCTGGTGATTTCAGCTTCACACACACAACTGTGAAGAATCAGGCACAGGAACACAGCCATTAGGTGGGACACTTCATCAGGGCCCCGGGGCAGGGCTTAGCACTGAAGGCCTGGCTGGAAGTCATGGGGCAGGTGCTCGGGGAGAAACCAAAGCAAATGAGGAAAACAAACTTCTCAGGGCCTGGGAGGGAATCGGCGAGTGACCGGGAAAGGTTTCAGGGGTGTTTCCACGTGTCCCTCACGCCCAGAGCATTTCACCTCAGCATAGCTGCAAATTCCTCCTTGGCAGGGTCACTCATGTCCCTCACCCCCTGACCACCCCCTATGCACTGGACAAGGAGCAGGAAGCCGCCACCCGGACTCGTGTGCCTGGAGAACTTATTCCGAAAGATGTCACCTCCTTGGCCAGCGTGCAGAGTAGGAAAAGTAATTATTGTATACGAAATGACTTCTCTGTGAAAAGTATTTGTAGAATCACAAGAAGGCGATTGCGGTGCATTGATGAAACTCCAGTTATGACCAACTGACACCGGAAGGGTGTGAGAAGTAAGTCTGCATGTAGGTGATGGCAGCAAGGAAGCTCAGTTCTTATATTTCTTTCTTTCTTTTTTTTTGACTTGGTGTCTCACTCTGTCAATGAGGCTGGAGGGCAGTGGCACACTCACAGCCACTGCAGCCTCGACCTGCTGGGCTCAGGAGAGCTTTCCGCCTCAGCCTTCCAAGTAGCTGGAATCATAGCGTGCACCACCATTCCCGGCTAATTTTTTGATTTATTATAGAGACGAGGTCTCCCCAAATTGCCCAGGCTGGTCTCGAAGCCCTGGACTCAGGCAATCCTCTCGCCTCTGCCTCCTAAAGTGCTGGGTCTACAGGTGTGAGTCACCACTCCTGGACTATTATATTTCTGGAAGCCAGAGATTATGCATAAAATGGGAAAATAAATCAAGAAGTAGCAGCACAATCATGGTACTCAGAAGTTTGGAGGTAAAGTGTTTTTTTGTTTTTTGATTTGGGGTCTCGCTCTGTCTTCCAGGCTGGAGTGCAGTGGCACAATCATGGCTCACAGCAGCTTCCACCTCCTGGACTCAGGTGATCCTTCTACCTCAGCCTCCCGAGTAGCTGGGACTACAGGCACGTGCCACCATACCTGCCTAATTTTTAAAATTTTTTGTAGAGACGAGGTCTCACTATGTTGCCCAGGCTGGTCTCGAACTACTGAGCTCAAGCAATCCTCTCATCTTGGCCTCTCAAAGTGCTGGGATTATAGAGAGTGGGGCTCGGGATTACAGGTGCGAGCCACTGCACCCAGTCTGGAGGTAGTTTTTAAAAGCATCAGCAAGAGTTGAAAGTTGTTGCCTCTGGGCAAAATGAAAGGCTTGGGGGAGTGGGGCAGGGGAGTCACTAGGGACTGCTGTTTTCTATATACTTTCCTTTGTAGAACTATGAACTTTATATGCATATACTTCTTGCATTAAAAATTAAAAATCACAGGTAACGTACTCAGTGATTTCACTTCATATGATCTATCCTAGAGAAAACCGCATACGTAGTTGGGCGTGGTGGCTCATGCCTATAGTTCTAGCTATACATAGTTTTAAAACTTTGGGAGGCGGAGGCAAGATGATTGCCTGAGCCCAGGGCTTCGAGACCAGCCTGGGCAACTTGATGAGACCTCATCTCTACAGTAAATCAAAAAATTAGCTGAGCATGGTGGTGCACACCTGTGGTTCCAGCTACTTGGAAGGCTGAAGCGGAAGGATCGCCTGACCCAGCAGGTCTAGACAGTGGTGGCCGTGAGCATGCTACTGCACTCTAGCCTGGGCAACAGAATTAGAGTCAGACTCAAAGAAATAAAAAATAAAAATAAAAAGAATCTGGGTGGATGAGGACAGGAGGGAGGGGAAAAGGGAGACATTTTATAGATTTTGAAGACTTTTTATTTTGAGGATGAACTTGGTGGCTCACATCTGTAATCCCAGCACTTTGGGTGGCTGAAATGGAAGGTTTGCTTGAGTCCCGGAGTTTGAGACAATCCTGGGTTAACTTAGTGAGACCTCGTCTCTACAAAAAAATTAAAAAATTAGCCAGGCATGAGGGCACATGCCTGTAGTTCCAGCTGCTTGGAAGGCCAAGGCAGAAGAATCACCTGAACCCAGCAGGTCGAGGCTGCGGTGGCTGTAAACGTGCCCTTGCACTCTAGCCTGGGCGACAGAGTGAGACTCTGACTCAACAAAAAAAAAAGAAAAAAGAAAGAAAAAAGAAAATTCATATACATGAACAAGGGGACATGCCAAAAGATATCCAAAGGGACATGCCAAAAGATATTAAAGAATTGTTAGTAAATAGCAAAATATTGGAAACACTTGGGCTGCCCAGCCAAAGGAGACTACGAAAATAAAATGCAGTCTCTTCATACAACAGAAACAAAATTTTAATGGAAGGAAGTGAATCGGATCTCCACGTATGAACAGACACATGCACAAAAAACTGTTGAGTGAAAAATGTTTTCATCGTATATTTGATATACTTGATTATCATTTATTAGAAACACATAAAATGTTACTTCATATTTTCCATGGATATTTATATATTTATATATATCTGAAGGGATATACCCAGAGAAAGAACAATAGTCACTTCTAGAAGGCAGAGAGGAGAGAACAGGAATTAAAAGTGATGGTCAACTTTGGTGAACTTTGGTGCTATCTAGAATATTCTAAAACTTTATTTTTAAAGGAGAAGGCCGGGCATGGTGGCTCACGTCTGTAATCCCAGAACTTTAGGAGGCTAAGGTGGGAGGATTGCTTGAGGCCAGGAGTTCAAGACCAGCCTGGGCAACATAGCGAGACCTCATCTCTACAAAAAGACAAAAAATTAGCCAGGTGTGGCGGTGCATGCCTATAGTCCCTCCTACCTGAAAGGCTGAGGTGGAAGGATCACCTGAGCCCAGGAGGCTGAAGCTGCAGTGAGCTGTAATTGGGCCACTGCGCTCCAGCCTGGGAGACAGAGTGAGACCCCTACTCAAAAAATAGTAATAAAAATTTTTTTAAAGGAGAAGGGATTCAAATATTTATTGCATAATCAAAATAAAAGAAAATAAGACACCAAAAGTTTGCATGGAGAGCCTTTATATTACCCACCTACTCCCTGAGCACTTTTATGATTTCAAGTTTTCCTAAGATCTACTTGCATGTTGCCGTGAAATTGTTTTAAGCTTTGTAGGTGGTACCTCTTTCCAAAAACCTTGATAGAAACTGGAATAACCCCAGAAAAGCAAGACTGTCCCAGGAATTAAGTAATACAAAGTGCTGCCCTGGGGCAGACCACTTTATCCAGGGTTGCAAAGACCGAGAAACTAAAAAAAAAAAAAAAAAATGATGGGGAGTCAGTCTTAATGTATATGAAGTATGTCTGGAAGTCAGGACAAGACCAAAGCCATCGGTTTCACGCTGTGCTGCCCGCTGACTGCGTTCCTAATGCACGTCCTAGACACACTACCCTGGTCTGTTGCCTTAAGTCACCCAGTGCAGTTTGGGGGAACCCTCTGTCTGACCCAGTCCTCCTCCTGGTTAAATAAAGCCTCAAATACGGGAGCCTTCACACCATGCTCTTTAGCTAACGAAGGGTCCCCGACCCCTTCAGATCTTCCCCTGATCCCTCTCCCACCTAACGCTGCAGTGTGGATTAAATGAGATGGCATGTGTGGGAACGCCTAGTCTAGACCCAGGCTGCAGTAGGCACTCCATGGACGTTGACTATTGTCAAAATTCCGCAGGCTCCTTTCTCGAACCTTTAAGCAAAGAACCTGTTTCTTTAAACGCAGCAGGAGCCCCCGAAATCAGTAGATACCAAAGCGTCGAACATGCTACTCACATGAAAACCATTTTCTTAATCATGAAATACTCTTTGGATTAAAAAAAAAAAATCCTAAACAAGCAACAGCATAAGTGAATTACTTTTAAAAAACAATCAATTTAAACCAGAAGAGAGAACTGAGAAAAGGGAGTTTTTCCAAAACAGGCTTCAGTATGTAACTCGTTCTTGGAAGGACTTAGGCTGGGGGTGTGGATGGAATGTCATCTTTGTTTGACTAGAGGGGGCATGTAGGTGGTTCTTCTCCAAGGAAGGTGTAGATCAGACAAAGGCATGGCAGATGTTCCCATGTATCCTCCTGTTTTGCAGATTTCTCAAGGTTTGGTTTGCTGACAGCATGGTGGGCGGGCTCTGCACACTCTCATTTAGAGGCTGATGAGGAGGCTTCGAGCACAGGTGGGAGCTACCTCTCAGGCCAGATGCTGTGGGCCTGGAGGGCAGCTCCGTAACCTAATTATTGCGCGTTCTTGATAAGTAATTGTTATTATTAGTTTTTAAGGGTCTTGCTCTGTCTCCCAGGCTGGAGTGCAGCGGCATGATCACAGCTCACCACAGCCTCCACCTCCTAGGTTCAGGCAATCCTCCAGCTTCAGCCTCCCGAGTAGCTGGGCTTACAGGCACATGCCACCACACCTGGTAAATTTTTTTTTTGTAGAGACAAGATCTTGCTATGTTACCTAGGCTGATCTTGAACTCCTGGGTTCAAGTGATCCTCCCCCTCAGCCTCCCAAAGGACTGGGATTACAGGGGAAGTTCTCTTAGTTAGAGGAGGATGGAGGGACATTTTACCACGTGGGCTGCCTTATGCATCACTATCTTGTGATGTGTGGCTGTAGTTCTGAGATAAAGGGGAGGGGGCAAGAGTCTAAAAAAAGAAAGTCTTTCTAAACACCAAATTAATCTGATGTAAAACAAACATGAATGAAGAAAATGGCATGTGGATTCTCGGAGGTTTCAAAATTTGAATTTCAAAGTTATTCAGGGTTAACTAAGACGGCAACAGTCTTTTTTTTTTTTTTTTTGAATTGGAGTTTCACTCAGTCGCCCAGACTGGAGTGCAGTGGCCGGTCCCGGCCACTGCAGCCTCGACCTGCTGGGCTCCGGCGATCCTTCCGCCTCAGCCTTCCAAGGAGCTGGAACTGCAGGCGCACGCTACCACGCCCGGCTAATTTCTTTGATTTATTGTAGAGATAAGGTCTCGCCAAGTTGTCCAGGAGGGTCTCGAACCCACAGGCTCAGGCAATTCACTCACCTCGGCCTCCCAGAGCGCGGGAATACAGGCTGAGCCACTGAGCCCGGCCAACAGTCATTTTCTAAGTGTCTCCACCATCCTCAAATTTCTAAGCTCTCCAGTTTAAGTCCTATTGGGAATCTGATTTCCAATCCATACAGCTCAGGAGGCAACAGTTTTCATTTTATAACAAGGAGTCCAAGTATTTGCCAAAAAGTTGTTTTACTGAATCAGAACTCTCTTCATTCATTAAAGAATTTCCTTTCCTGCATTTTCCAAGTTGTCCATTTTAAGCATGCAGTGCTTATAACAGATGGCTCTAACTTGTGTTCCATTCAAGGAAGTGCAATTCACATACTAATCACCATCGTAGCCCTTTATGTTAAAGAAGGCATGCTCCAATTGTGTCCTGCAATTGGCTCATGTGACTGTGGACTTGTGGGTTCCCTCACAGTCCTGATTGCATAACAATGATAGTAACAATAGCCAATCTTTCTTGAGTGCTTTGGAGTAGGGGTCAGGAGGGGGGGCTCGGAGCCAGACGGCCTGTGACCAAAGCCTGCTTCACCTCTTTCAGGTGGATGACCTCATGCAAGTTACGTAACCTCTGTGCGTCTCCGTTCCTCACTTGTAAAACAGGCTTACTTACCTGCTAGGTTAAATGAGTTTTTCAAAGTGCAGGTTACAGTCTTTGTAGTAAAAGTTTAGTGACCAGCATTAAAAAAGAAAAAAAGTCTGGAAGAAATACAGTAGAATCCAGGAGTTAGCAAACTATGATCTCCTGCCTCTTTTTGTAAATTAAGTTTTATTGGAACACAGCAGTATCCATTTGTTCACTTAATGTAATGGCTGCTTTCATGCTACACTGGCATAATTGAATAGTTACCATAGAACCTAAGTCTAAAATATTTATTATCCCTTTATAGAAAAAGTTTGTCAATCCCTAGAATAGACAACAAAATACTAGAATCTATCATATGCAGTAATGGCGAACTTCTATTTCAGTGGTGTGTGTGTGTGTGTGTGTGTGTGTGTGTGTGTGTGTGTGGTGTGATGGGTCATTATATAAAATGTCTTACTGGGCCCATATTAAACATTCTAAAAACAGTGAGTTAATGACTGTTAAAAGTTTAGAATCATGCCTGGAACATAGCAAGTGCTGAATAAATGTTAGTGCAATCGTAACTGCTATCTATTTTGCTATTACTAATACTGTTATTACCATGTGCATGTGACTTGTTCAGTGTCACTCAGCTTGTAGGAGGCAGTGTTGGCATTGACACTCGGGTCTAATCTGACTCCAGTCTCCATACTCCTCTGGTTATGCCATGACACCTGCTATGGCTCCTTTGCTCTGAGGAAGTGTCTGCCTTTCAGGGCTCATCAGCGTGACTGGACAGAAGACACGTGCTGTCCTCCCCTGGAATATCCAAACACGCCAGACACCTACAGTACCTGGTGGTCTCCACTTGAGCTGAGCCACTTAGTTGATTTCACTTGGAGTGAAGACTTAGAGGCTGGCTGTGCAGAAAGGGTTAACTCAGCAGGCCTGGGTTCCTCACACCCTGCACATTCCTAAAAAAATGTCCTCTTCAGGACTGATCCTTTGCTGGCTTTTGGAGGATGAGTTCTAAGCCCTCAGGCCATGCAATTCCAGTTGATCAGATAGGTTAGGCCAATAGTGCGATTTATAGTGGAGGCCTGTTTTTGCCCTGGGGGGCTGGAGTTTGAGTGGTTGAGGTCAGTCATGAAGGTGCTTCCTGATGATGTCAATGACCCTGTTAAGACCCTGGACACCAAGACTCAGGTGGGCTTTCCTGGCTGGCAACACTAGGCACATATGATCACACATTGTTGCTTGGAGGACTAAGTGGTGAGTCTGTGCTCCACTGGAAGGCCATGCCTGGTCTCTCCAGGGTTTCACCCCATGCATCTTTTTCCTTTGCAGATTTTAATCTGTCTCCTTTCACCATAAAAAACTGTAACTGTGAGTACAAGTGTGTTTCTGAATCTTGTGAGTCCTAGTAATCACTGAGTCTGAGGGTGGTCTTGGGGACCACTAACACAGTGTCTTTATTGGACACCTCTAAGAAACACCCACTGCTTAGCCAAGCGGGCAGTGCAATATTGTGGAGACAGCCTAGTCTCTCTGGGAATGAGCTTTCCTATCTGTCAATCTGCAGTTAATAGCTTTTTAGCAAAAATAATACCTATTATTGGTCTTCCAGAGTGATCTCACACCCTAGGCCTGGGCAGAATCATAGTGATTGGTTCAGGGGTGACCACATGGCCAGTTTGAGCCAGTGAGCACTGCCCCAGGACGTTAGCTGTAACTTCTGGGAGAGGCACCTTCTCTCCTTTTTTGGGGATGAGGTGGGGGCTAGTGGCACGTAAGTTCAAAGATGTTGGCTGCCAACCCTGCCGCTCCCCAACAACGCACACAGATTCATACAAAATTACACGGGATCTGGCTCCGACTGCCTGGGGTTGACTTCTGGACATTTTGGTTACATGAGCAAACACATTAATATGCTGAGTTTCTGAAACTTGTAATCGAAAGATGATGGACCCTGCACACCACCTGCCCATTCCACGCAAAAATGGGTGTTTTCAGCACAGGCACTGCCCAGTGGGCAAGCCGAGGGTTTCTGCACGTCTTAGCAATGATCAAGCTTGCCAGAGGCACTTCAGAAAGAGGGAGTATCTCCCTTGTTGTCCCCACCCCGAGGTGATTTGAGTCAAGTCCATGGAAGGGTCCGAGTTGTCACTTGTTCTAAGGGCAACGATCTCTCCTTCAACAAGCGTGGGGCAATGGCCTCCCCCAAATGACCACCACTGACTGCTGCATCATTCACAAGGTATCATGAAAGTGGCTATAGACAAGAACCTTCATGAAGCAAAGTGGTTGAGAGCCCCACCCAGGAGGTCAACTGGACCCGGGTTCAAATCCTGAGGCTGCCATTCCCCAGGTATACACCAACTTGAAGGAGACTCACCCTCCCCGGGCCTCAGTTTCTTCATCTGAATACAAGTAATGAGTCCCTCCAGGGCCCCTGTGAAATAACGCAGGTATGATATGCCTTGCAAAACACCCATTGCCTGGGTATTATTAACAAAAAGCTGCAGCATTTAGACTCTTTCAGCTGGGCGCAGTGGCTCATGTCTGTTAATCCCAGTACTCTGTGAGGCTGAGGTGGGAGGACTACTTGAGCCCAGGAATTCGAGACAAGCCTGGACAACATAGCAAGAACTCGTATCCACAAAAAATAAAAAAGACAACCAGGCATGGTGTTGTGCACTTGCAGTTCCAGCTGCTCAGGAGGCTGAGGCAGGAGGATCGCTTGAGCCTAGGAAGTCGAGGCTGCAGTCGAGGATACAGTTGAGGCTGCAGCTAGGATTGTATCACTGCACTCTAGACGGGACAACAGAGACAAACCCTGTCTTTAAGATAGATAGATAGATAGATAGATAGATAGATAGATAGATAGATAGATAAGCAAATAAATATTTTTGGAGAGGGGCTCATACCTGTAATCCCACCACTTTGGGAGGCTGAGGTGGCAGGATTGTTTGAGACCAGCCTGGGCAACATGGTGAGACCTCATTTCTACAATATATCAAAAAATTAGCCAGGCATGGTGGCATGTGCCTGTAGTCCCAGCTACTCGGAAGGCTGAGGAGGGTGGATGACCTAAGAACAGCAGGTTGAGACTGTGGTGCACCATGAACATGCCACTGCACTCCAGCCTGTGGGGTGGAGTGAGACTTTGACTTAAAAAAAGAAAATAATTTTTTCTTTGATTTCTTTCCTTATATTATGGCTAGAATATTGTATCCATTTTTTAAAAATTGGTGAATGGATGGGCCATGTTATATGGGATTTTCATTTCAGGACCATATAAGGGACATTTGAGGAGATTTCTTTCTTTGTTTTCTTTTTTTCTGAGTTGGAATTTCACTCTTGCCCAGGCTGGAGTGCAGTAGCACTCTCAGGGTCACCCCAGCGTCGACCTGCTGGGCTCTGGCAATCCTTTCACCTTAGCCTTCCAAGTAGCTGGAACTACAGGCGTGTGCTACCATGCCGGGCTAATTTTTAAAAATTTGTTGTAGAGAAGAAGTCTCACCGAGGTACCCAGGCTGGTCTCAAACCTGTGGGCTCAATTAACTTGCCTTGGCCTCCCAAAGTGCTGGGATGACAGGCTGAGCCACCGAGCCCAGCTGAGGAGATTTCTTTAAAGGGATGTGTAATAAGGCTGAAAGCTGCTCTAGGAAAAACCAGTGGCGAAGCGGTGACCTGACCCTGACACCGCTGTCCCCACTGCACCTGTGGTGGGGGTGGGGAGCGCACACCCCTGTGGTCCACACTCCCCCCTGCCCTGAGCCCCAGCATTTCACCTTGTCCTTGGGCCCCAACTGTCTGATTTTGTCCAGCTTTTCCAAGGAGCACGGGACTAAGAATCGTTTCCTTAGAATAGCAGCCCTCACACCCAGAGCTCTGCTGGCTGAAGCCCTACTGTGTGCTGGGCCCCACGCTCAGCCCCCCACCTGCTTCCAGGCGATCACCTTCCTTCCCAGGTGCCTTTAGTTCTTCATGGAGAGGGAGCGGCGAGAGAGGAAGATGGCCAGCATGCCTGTGCATGGGCCACGTGTAGAGACAGCTGGTCTTCCTTACCCGCCCCTGCCCCTCCACTGTCTGTCGTCCATACAGCAGCCAGAGTGCCCTTTCTAAAATAAAAATCAGAGCTTTCATCTCACTGCAAGCCTATTAATCTCCCCTGACCCCCTGAGTAAAGCCACCATCCTTCAGTGGCCTTGCACGTTCCCATTATCTCCTGTGTCTCTACACCACCCAGACTCTCCATGCTAAACTTGCTTCTGCCTCAGGGCCTTTGCACTTGCTGTTCCTGGCCTGGAATCCTCTCTCCCCAGGGGTCTTTCATGGCTGGCTTTTTTTCTTTTTTTTTTTGAGTTGGAGTCTCACTGTGTTGCCCAGACTGGAGTGCAGTGGCCGCTCCCGGCCACCGCAGCCTCGACCTGCTGGGCTCCGGCGATCCTTCCGCCTCAGCCTTCCAAGTAGCTGGAACTACAAGCGCGCACTACCATGCCTGGATAATTTTTTATTTATTGTAGAGATGAGGTCTCGCCAAGTTGCCCGGGCGGGTCTCGAACCCCCGGGCTCAGGCAATCC
>CAUYQG010116608.1:0-13538 GCA_963574415.1 Tarsius wallacei | reverse complement strand
TTTTTGAGTTATTGATAATGGCCATTCTGACTGGAGTTAGGTGGTATCTCAGTGTAGTTTTAATTTGCATCTCCTTGATTACTAGTGAGGTTGAACATTTCTTCATGTATCTGTTGGCCGCTCATATGTCTTCTTTTGAGAGGTGTCTGTTCATTTCTTTTGCCCACTTTGCAATGGGGTTGTTTGTTTTTTTCTTTTCAGCACGTTTGAGTTCCTTGTAGACCCTAGATGTTAGGATTTGACATGGAGTTGGCAAATACTTTTTCCCAGTCTGTGGGCTGTCTCCCTGCTCTCTTGATGGCTTCCTTGGCTTTGCAGAAGTATAAGCAGATTTTAAAAGTTAAGTTTCATTTAAAATACTGGTTTCACTTCATTTCATAGTTTTGATATATTGTGTTTCATTCAGTTCTAACCTTTAAAATATTTCTTCTTTGATATGTTATTTAAAACTGTATTTTAAAATTCACACATATATAGGTTTTGAAAAATATATTTAATTTTGTTGTTCATGTACAACTTCGTTGAATTGTAGTCAGAAAATATCGTCTCTATGATAACAATTCTGTTGAATTTGTTAAGACTTGCTTTATGGCTTACTATATGGTCTGTTCTTATAAATGATGTATATGTACTTGAGAAGAATGTGTAGTCTCTAGTTATTTGGTATAGGATTTTATACATGGTCCTTAAAGTTTTCATATCTTTACATTTTGTTCCTCAAATCTCCCATATTTTTATATTTTGTATTCGAAAAAAAAGGAGGGAGGTGTGTAAATCTTTCACTCTGACGATAGCATTTGCTACTATGGTTCTAGCATTATTGCTTTTTATCAGTTAAGGTACATTTAGTATTTTTATAAAATTTAGGGGTAAAATTTTTCTAGTAAGAAAACGTTTTATTATGATAACTCCCTTTATTCCTCATAACACAGTTTTGCCTTAAGGTCTGTTTTGTCTGATGTTAATATATCTACTTCATCTTTGTTTTCATTTTCTTTTGCTCAAGTCCTAGGTATCCTTCTCGTATCTCTCTCTCTCCTTTTTTTTTTTTTTTTAGTTGGAGTCTCACTCTGTCACCCAGGCTGGAGTGCAGTGGCATGCTCACAGCCACCCCAGTGTCAGCATGCTGGGCTCTGGCGATCCTTCCATCTTAGCCTTCCAAGTAGCTGGAACTACAGGCGTGTGCTACCATGCCCAGCTAATTTTTTTAAAAAATTATTATTTATTATAGAGATGAGGTCTCACCAGGTTGCCCAGGCTGGTCTCGAACCCGTGGGCTCAGGCAATCCTCTCGCCTCGGCCTTCCAAAGTGCTGGAATTAAAGGCTGAGCCACCGAGCCCGGTCTTTTTTTTTTTTTTTTAACTTTCAACCTTTGTATGTTCTTAGGAATTTATTGTGCTCATTTTAAGAAACATAGCTGAATTTTTCCTTTTCAACCAATCTGAAAAATTTTGTCTTTTAACTCTCAGTGTAGTCCATTTGTATATATCAGTTTTATTCACATGTTTAGATTTATTTCTACAAACTTTTATTTCTTTATTTCCTATTTGAATCCTGGTGTTATTTTTCTACTTTCATGGGTTTTTTGTTTTGTTTTGGAATAGATAAGAATATATAATTTTTAGACTTTTCTTACCCATTTCTTTTTTCTTGTACTGGTTTAAAAGTTATACGTTCTGTTTCTCTTCTTATAGTTGTCATCTTTGACATTTTACCATACATACTTAATTTAGTAAAGTTTAAAGTTAATCAGTGTCCTTTGTTCTAAATAATGCATGAATATTGTTGTCAGTATTATTATTTTGTTATTTTTGCAAGCATTAATCTATACAAATATTTGAATATATTTACATTTTAACAAAATTCTTTGCTCTCTATTTCTCCATCTTAGTTGTCAGTTCTGGAATCTTATCCCCCTTCCCCCAAAAAAATTCTTAGTAGTTTCTGAGGAAAGGACTACTTTGTTTAGCTGGAATATTTTTATTTGCCCTTGTTTTGTGAGAGATTTTTGATAATTCTAGATTAATATTATTTTCTCTTAGCTCTTTGAAGAAATTTCATCTCTGCAATTTATTTGCTCTGTGATGTTGATCAAGTGTTTTCTAGACAATAATGGCACCCATCTTACAGGGAAATCGTGAAGAATATATATACATATGCATCATATATACAACATATGCACACACATAATATATATACACATTGCTTAGTAGTGCTTCTAGCAATATTAACCACTACACAAATGAATAACCTTTCTTTCTTCTTTTTCCCCTTCTTCTTACTTGTCTTATAATAATAATAATTATTGCCTATAATGCCCTGCAGCTTGCTAAAATGTATCTAAGTATAAATTTATTTTTGTTACACTGTTTATCTTGTTTAGTATATGTTTTCTTCTCAAATCTGTGGTTCTAAGTTTAAAATTTTCTAGTTTCTGTTCAATTTCAACCTTTAATTATTTGACTTTGCATCTGTCTCTTTATTTCTATTCTGGATTTGGGTTAGGAAAATATAATTTTTATTGTATCCTTTGTATTTTTAAACTTTTATACTGTTTTCATTTCCTGGTCTCTCTGGTGAGGGTAGTGGTTTTGTTTTTGTTTTTGTTTTTTTCGAATTTCAATTCATTTAGTCTTTCTTTTGCTGTTTTTAATATATTATTTAACCCATTCATTGATTTCTTTATTTCGATTATTAGATTTTTAAATTTTTTCCAGATCTTCTGATTCATTTTATAATCTTTTTTGCTTGACCTTTTAATTTTCATCTGTTATTTCTTTATACATTTTGCTTATAGTTTGATTATATTCTGTAGCTAGAGTCTTTCAGGATATAAGTGTATGTTAATTTAATCAGCTCATTCTCAGTCATGGCTTTTTCTTTTCCATTATGTGTTTGGTAATCTTTGGTAAGCTCATATTTGGTTGAATTTCACCTGTAGACTGCTGAAGGTCTAAATTGAAATGGTTTAGGCTATATACAAATAAATTGGATCCACTGTATTCGTCAGTTCAGGCTGCCATAGCAAAATATCATGGACTGGGTGGCTTAAGCAACAGAAGTAAACTTCTCACAGTTCTGGAAGCTGGAAATCTAAGATCAGAGTGCCAGCATGCTTGGGTTCTGATGAGGGCCCTCTTCTTGGCTTTCAGATGGTGGCCTCTCTGTGACCTCACAATGCAAGAAGAGAAGGAGCTCCAGTCTCTCCTCTTATTATAAGGGCACTCATCCCATTATGGTATCCCCATGCTCATAACATCTTCTAAACGTAATTATCTCCCAGAGGCCCCACCTCCAAGCACCATCACATTAGTAACTAGGGCTTCAATGTATGGAAAGGGCGGCATAGGCATTCAGTCTGTATCATCCACTTTTGTTCTTTTGACGGTTTTTGGCTCCGTCTATTTGTGTAGCACCCAGGGAAACCCTAACCGTTTGCATCCCTTAAAGCTCATCTTTTAAATTTTAGTACATTATTTTCTCACTCTTTCTTTTGACCTCTGTAGTCTTCAGAGATGTCTTTTATTTTCTCATGAACTGAAAATACAGTGTTCTATATTTCAAACTGTATCTTTTGAAGGCAAAAACATTTCAAAAGAATATTTGGACATTCATATTCTATATATTTTGGATTTAGTTGAGTTCACATAAACTGCAATCTCAATATATTAAAACTTATGAAAATATGGTTTATACCTATAGTTGACTAAATATAAGTTTATGGCACTTACAAATAAATAATACTGCTTTATTCTACTTGTAATTATTCCGATGTGATTTTAGTTTCTCCTGGCACATGGTTTAAAGCAAGTGAGAAGCATATAAAACTTATATGAGAGGATTTTTCAGCCACAGGCAGAAATATACCACAGTAATTCTTATCCTATGCCAAGACTTTGGGCCATAGTAGCATGCTACCCAATTGGAAAAATAGATTTCAGAAAGAGGCATGTTTACATAATTTTTAAAAAATGTTCTTGTTTGCTTGTATTTTTAGATAAATGCATTGTTTCATTTTTAATATTAAAAACTGAAATTCTGACTGGCAAACATATGTACAAATAAACAAGTGTTGCAAAGCAAAAAGCAGTTTTTATTGTCTATTGGTGAAGGGGCTACCTGCCATATAGTAATTTTTCAGCTAGACTAATTTGAAAAATGAAATAGATATCCTTTTAAAACTGTAATGAGAATGTCATCACTCTATGATCCACCTTCTCTGAAGCACCTTCAAGCTCTCCCTTTCTAATGGGGGCTGTTTCTCCTCTGAAGATAAAAAATTTATTGCCTACTTTGCAGAAAAATATCCAAACCTATAAACAAGCAAACAAAATACTTTTCTTTATTCTACCATTCTCTCTGTTAGAGGTCTTATTCATTTAGAGCTTAACTTCATTTGTTAATTCATTTGCCTATTCATTCTAAAACATTTACTGGACATTTCAGTTGGTCAATCATAATGTGTGATGCTGCAGAAACCGAAAAAGCACAGTTCTCCATCATAAAACACTCTGTCAGAGGAGGACAAATAAGTAGTTCATTACAATTCAGTGAGAGAAAGTTACTAAGGGAACACACAGAAAGGGCATGCAGTGAAGATGGGTGTGAAGATGATAATAGTGAAATGTTTTTGCAGCTGAACTTTCATAACAAAACACAACTAGATGTTTCTGCTCATGGCATTGACACCCACTTGTTTCTTAAACTGGCTTTTGGTGCTACTACTTAAAAGCCACTGCTTTTTTTAACAACTGCTAATTACCCAAATGGAAAATCCAATGACTCATCCTCAGCCATCCAGCACTTAAAAATCTCTTTCATCTCTCATGATCTAGCTCAAAGCCATCTCATTCCTGATTCAAGTCTTCCTTCACCCAAACTACACTCCTGGAGTATTTAATTAATCCAAACATAAGCAATACTGACTTACTGTTTCATATTGTATTACATTTTTGAAATCGATTTATCTCATATTTAAATTTTATTGTTCCGAGACCACATCATCCATAAAACCTAACACATAACCCTGAACCAAACACACTAATTTAGTGAATTAACCCAGAAGAATCTGGAAGAATTAAACTAGAAATTGCTCAGCAGAAGTTTCTCTTTTCAGCTTGAATTACTAAGAAATTGTGTAGACCTAAATAAGATAATAAGATTTAGTCATTACGATATGCCACTAAAAATAAAACTGACTCAGATACACACACACACACACACACACACACATTAAAAAATGCAGCCATTCATCAGAATTAATCATACATTAATTTTTAACAAATTATCTTTCATGTTTTTTGCAAATAGTGGCAACAAACTGGCTACTTCAAGTGGTGACACTGCAGTTAAATTATGGGATCTATGTAAAGGAGATTGCATTTTGACCCTCGAGGGACACAGCCATGCAGTGTGGTCCTGCACGTGGCACTCCTGCGGCAATTTTGTGGCTTCTTCCTCACTGGACATGACTAGTAAAATCTGGGATGTTAATAGGTAAGAAGTACTTTAAACATCACTAATCCTCTATATTGCTACACATACATGGGTAAAGTTTTCATTTTTAATTTTTCTCCATACTACCACTGGGAAACATTAAAGAAACCTTTAGTTGATAAGATTATCAAGATCTACTTAAATAATCTTCGTAAAATCCATTTTTAACTCCATTAATCTTTGTTGATATAATAATTTCATTCTAAATTTAAGCATCAAGATCAAGCCTCTAATAAGATTAGAATTGCTTCGTTGGGAAGCTGTTTGTTTTGAACAGGTTACAAACAAATACTTATTTTAAAGAGTTCGATTTTTAGTTGTGCTTCCCTTAGGCTTATGATCTCTTTATACCGGTGAATTCAAAAGTTTAATAAACAAAATATAATGAAAATAATTATTTGCTTCATGCTTACTTTTAATACATTGTAATATTTTCCTTGATTAAATACATCTTGGCAATTTACAATTTGTAAGAAATAGTGCAATTTATTGTATGGCAAGTCCTACACAATATCATATTGATGTGGAAGTTTTATGTTCTGATCTTAATTCAAAACATACATATTAATTATGCTTATAGTATCAAAATTCCTGTTATCTATATATTTTTAAGTGTTCATTATGTCCTGTTAGGTGTACAAATATGATACAAAGAGGTAAATTTAGCTACTATCAAATATTCCAATTGCTTTAGCTAAGACATTTACAAATCATCCATAAGACTTCTGATCGTTTTCATCATTTAAACAATGCCCAGATCCTGAAATAAGTGATAATGATTCCTGAAAATGTAGGAAAACGATTGTCACAGGTCCACTGTAATTTATTTATTTTTATTTATTTATTTATTTATTTATTTTTTGAGTTGGAGTCTCACTCTGTCACCCAGACTGGAGTGCGGTGGCCCCTCCTGGCCACCGCAGCCTCGACCTACTGGGCTCCGGCGATCCTTCTGCCTCAGCCTTCCAAGTAGCTGGAACTACAGGCACACACTACCACACCGGCTAGTTTTTTTGAATTATTGTAGAGATAAGGTCTCGCCAAGTTGCCCAGGCAGGTCTCGAACCCACGGGCTCAGGCAATCCACTCACCTCAGCATCCCAAAGCGCGGGATTACAGGCTGAGCCACCGAGCCCAGCGTAATTTATTTTTTAAGAGATAGATAAGCTCACTCTAAAGGTGAGGACTATTGATTTAGGGTTATGTGTAAAACAGTTACTTTGAGCACTTTCCTTCACTATTTTTTGAATCCTGAGTAATATATTTAGACCTATTTCCTATAAGAAGAGAGGATAAGTAGGTACTTGCAGAATATCAACAGGTTTTGTGGGAGGGTTTGATGAAAGGGTGTACTAAGTTCTATGTATAAGTTGATTGCTTCCTAAGGCCATATGCCACCTGTTGAACTCCTTTCTCTCAATCTCTCCCTTTCTGTACTTTGCTACTGTTGTACTGGGTCTGCTACTGTGCCAACTGCTTTTTTTATTTTTATTTTTTTTGGCCTACTGATTTTGCCAACAGGGGGTACATGTAAGAGACTGTGAGTCTGGGAAGGAGGAAATGGCCTTGCTTCTTCCTGTCTCTTTCGTATGTGCTTCCTGCAGACTTAGAGTTCTACCCAGGATCACCCCAGCTATTCTGCACCTCAGCAACAGCAATTTGTTCTCATCACAGCAGCAGAATCCAGTTGGCCATTTCTTCCAACACTTGCAGAAACCACCTTATTATATCATCAGCAGAGACATTAGTCCCAGCAAATAAGTGCCTTCTTCTCAGTAGCCTATGATCTCAGCTCTGCAAGGCCTTGATCTTTGGGGTGGTAGCTCCTTCCTGAGGTTGTTTCCTCCATGACATATTAGTGTTCTCTTTTTTGCCTCTTCGGTTATTTGATTAACAACTTTATACATAGTTAATCCTGTATATTAAATTCTTATGGTTTAAATGATAGAAACCAGTTCTGTTTTCTGACTGGCCTTTGTCAGTTCCAGGGCGTCCAGATAAGTAGTAATATAATCTACTTGAGTTATAAAACTATAGCTAAAGAAAATTTCTTATGCTCTATATAAGAAAACATGACTGGGAATAATACATTTTAGATCTATTTCTATTTTAAATAGTGACTTTAAGATAGGCTTAATTCTCAGATGGCTAATATTTGTTTATCTGGAATATTCAATCATATTTAATTCTTAATTTTATTGTGTTTTACAAATATTTATTGTAACATGTTACTACAATTTTAACACTAGTGTCTAACTTGAATTTTTATTACTTTTGGCTCGTTGAGGATCCTAATAGAAAACTGTGGTCCATACTAGAATATAGTATACCTTCAAATCTCTTAACCATTCAGTGTTTAAACCAAACTATGATTAGTATTTTAGATTTGGAACCTAAACTGCTTAGAATGATTTCAAACACTTTGACCTGACAACTTTTCTCCATAACTCTGATATCCAAATACTGTCTTCCCAATGTTTCCCAGTGGATATTGACATAACAGATAAAAATTGCTCCTGATTGGTGTCAAAATACTTTAAATTTCAAGTTTCCTATCAGTGTCAAGAGCTCACCTTCATCATCAAGGGCAAAAATAATTGCACTAATTTTGAAGCTGACATAGTGGACAAATATTGACAAGTAAGGTAGAAATTGAGTGTTTCTATAGCAACTATTGATATGTCTTTCAAGGTCATAATAAAAGTACCAAGCTCTAATTTGTAATTACTCATGAATCAATACTATATCGATATGTCTAAAGCTAGAACTTGCTTTAAAATTTCATAGGTTATTGGAAATGGCTTAGTGACATAAGGCGAGAGGTTATTTTCCTTGATAAGATGGGTGGTGGTTGGAAGTTGTGCTATGCTAAGTTCTCTTAGCTTGATGCTACATAGTTCTTAACAAAACAAGAACTTGTATTGGTAGACACTATTATTATTAACCAGAGAAGGAAGAATTTAGAATATATTTTTCTTTTTACCTTCCTTTTGAGCTTCTGGCTCAGTCTTTAATATCCTTTAATTGATGTTATAACCCTAGCCCTGTAACAGTTCCTGAATTGGACAATACTTGGCAAAGTCATCCATTTAGCTCCTCACCAAAAAATTGAAGCACTGTGAAGCATAATCAATGTAAAATTTTAAATCAAGATTTATATTTACTAAGTTCTAACCAGAATCTATAAACAATTATCTGTGATACTCTTGGTCTGGGTAAATACACACTGTACAAAGTTTCTGTGAATAATTAACAATAGCTCTCTAATAATCTTCTGAGTTCTCATATATAAAGTAGAAATCTTTGTATTTTCAGTTATTGATCACTAATGTTTAGCTCGGTTTTCAATTTTCAAATATGTTCTTTAAAACTCAGTCCTAAAGCATGCATGCACACTTAAACACATACTCCAACATAACTAATGCAGAGAGTGGTTGGCACATGATAGTATACTTGCATAAATGAATGAACAGTGACACAACAAGTATACATAAAAAATGTGTTTGAAGTGTTCTCCCAGCTCCATCCACATTCAAACTATAATATAATTGTGCTGTTTTATCCTATATAAATCTATAAAATGATGAAAATTGGATAGAATAATCAGAAAAGACATCAGTCATCTATAAAAAATTACTTGTGCTTTAGAGGCATTTGCTCATAACGTTAATCAATTAAGTTTTCGTGAAATGGCTTAACAGTGTTGGTCTATGCTACAGACATAAGAAAATTCTCAGATTCAACTGCTGCCCTCAATGAGAGTACAAATAATTTAAAAATACAATTTTAAAGCAATTAGAGACTATGCATCTGGTGTTTACAGTGTCAGATCCGGTATTCTAATTGACTCCTGGCTGCTTTTCTTCCATAGTAGCTAAGTATTTGGCTGAGCAGTTATATCACATTGTCATGCTGATATTTTGGAAGGCAAGACCATGTACCTGCTTAGCTTGTAACATGAGAGAGGAGTTGGAAACACCCAAAATGTTACAGAGTGTAGCTGTACCAGCTGCTTTAACAAGGTGTTACACAGGCAGAAATTGAGTTGCTTGTAACAAGGATGGAAGGAAACAGAGAAACTTGTAAAATTCAACAGCTTCTGGACCCCAAATGGTGGGAGATAAATCTGCTTTCCTTATATCTAGCTGTATAATTTCAGATACCCTTGAGGTTACATGGAGAAAAAAAAGTAAAGCAGGTTTGAGAACTATGTTTACTTTAATTTGTGAGTACTGTTACATTGCTTTACCTGGAAACAAATGTTGCATAAACTTACTAACTTTTTGAAAGAACTGAATTGACAAGGGAACCATGAGCCTATTCTGATTAACCCTCCAACTCTTCAAACAGTACAACAGTCCTCAGGTCCCCAAACTGTCTTCCAAAGTAAGTGGACTTCTGTTGTTGCACAGTTCACAAGGAAAGCATAGAGCACAGCATCAACCTCAGATAAGATCACAGAGGGTATAGAAGATAATGGAAAGGAAAGAACTTGCCATAGAAGCCAAAAACAAAACAAGAAAACAGTGAGCAAAGGAGCTCCTCTTGGAGAGAGATCTATACTCCGATCAAGAAACTTTCTTCAGCGCTATGGCAACTTTCCTCATGATGCCTGCCTAGGATTCTATCACTCTTTGGATTAGTGATGCTTGAATATTACCAATTTTTCTATTTTGTGTATTGCAGTTTATATTGCAGTTATCCTTGTCCTTGTTTTACCATTGTACATTGTGTTTGTAATAGTGGTTGGGACGGGAAGCCTTTTATTTAGTACACTAGTGACATCTCTGAACCCAATGGAGCAGATTTGTGCATCATTGAGAGATTATGAGCTGTGAAATGTTCAGTAACTAAATGGGACTTTGGGTTTTTTTTTTAATGTAAAGGGGAGAAAGTCAAGGAATACTCTATACATAGAAGGAAGAGTAGCATAGATATTTGATAGGCAAAAGGCCAAATTGTGGTGGAGTCTGCTGGATTGAGTCTACTTTCTCCTTCTTTCATATTAATTGGGTACCTGGCTATCTAAATGGTATTTCTCAGCTTCCATTAGTTAAATATTACTATGCTACTATGTTTTACACAATAGACTATTAGTAGAAGTGATAGGTGCCATTTCCATGTTCTTCCCCACTTACGGTAGCAGTAGCATAGGATATCAATGACAATGACCACAGTAATCTTAAAAGCCAATTATTGAAAACGACAGAGCAGTTGTCAACTTGCTTGAAGTAAAACCACCCTTGTTTTCAACCTCCACTTAGCCTGCAACTTTATCTAGACTCTCCAGCAATAAGAAAGTACACTTTGTTTGAGACATCATATTTCTAGTCTATTGTCACAGCACTTTAGCCTGCCCAACACAATATAGGCACCCATGGATATTTTTCAGGTGATGTTTTTCCTTCATGATATATTGTTAAGGTAACTAAGACAAGCCCTGAAGTGATCCCAAAATTATTCAAATATTATTAAGGTAACTAAGACAAGCCCTGAAGTGATCCCATTGAAATTCTATGCTAATAATAAATGACTATTCAACTTCCTCATTTCCTTTCCTTGCCACTTTTCACTTCCCTTCTTTGCTGTCTGCTACAATACTAGGGGAGTCTGTGAAGTCCTACATGCCAGTAGCAACATCTGTAAGTCAAATGATTGGTTTTCGTGGAGGCTAACACTTATAAGAATAGTTGTACATTGTTTTTAAGTATTCAACTATAAGTGTCTCCATTAGTAGAATGCTGTTTCAATAGTGATCATTTCATTAAAATAATTATGAATGCCAAGAATTTACATTTTATAGTAGCATTGACCATATTTATTCATAATAATCAGTTTTGTTGATTGTAGTCAAGCTAGTGAAATACAAATAGTACCTTCCATGAATTGACCTCACAGTTTCATTTGTTTATAGATCTATTAAATATGCATTGAGCACTTACTTTGTTCTATGCAATTTTACAGCCTCACATTAAGTTTTAGCAATGAGCAAAATAAGCAAAAACTGTTTTCTTTTTCTTTCTTTCTTTCTTTTTTTTTGCCAGCATGTAGATGGCATTCCATTAGGAGGCTGAAAAGAAACAAAATGAAATGAAAAAATAATAATAGATAATTATGTATATTATTTAGAGGTGAAAAATTGTGTAGAAGAAAGTAAACCATGAAAGATGAAAAGGAATGGTGGGCATCGGAAAGGATTGAAATTTTAAGAAAGTAGGTCAAGGAAATTCTCACTATAAAGTTGAAATTTGGATAATTTGAATAAGGTGAGGCAGCAAGTGAAGCAGATATCTGACTGGAGAATATTCCAAACTCTTCTGAGTAAGAAACTTCTAAGGTGGTAGCAGGACTCATGTGACTGCTGAACAGCAAGGAGGCCATTGTAACTGAAATACAGTGAGCAGATAAGTGAATGGTAGTGGTAAGGCAGTTGTGTGTGTATGTATGTAATGTAGAGTTTTGTATCCCATTTCAGTAACTTTGACCTTTATTCTCAATGAAAAGGGAAACAACTGGAGTAGTTAGAGCAGAAGAACTTCAAGAGTCTCAATCTGTTTTACACTCTAATGAAATGTATCTGGTTACTGTTTAGAGATTAGCCTATAGCACAAGAGGGGTAGAAGGGTAAAAGCAGGAAGAATAGCTGAGGAGTTATTGCAACAATCCAGGCAAAAGATGGAGAAAGTTTGAGATATGAAGGAAATAGTGAAGGTAATAAGGTTTGTATTTCTGGCTAGATTTGGAAGATAAAGCCAGAGTTTCTGTGGTCCTACTGATTGTGAGAGAAAGAGAAAACAAATGACCTGTTACATTTTCAGACTCCTAAAAGGCAAAAAAGTCTCTTTCCTATTATACTGGAACATTAACATAAAATTTACAAAAGACTTTCTTAACCAGATATATCAACTGGCAATCCAGAAAGAGCTGTATAATGAGGAATGCCTTTTCATTGTTCATCTAACATTGCCATTGAAGAGAATTTAAATGCTCTTCCATAACTAGAATTACTTATTTCTTAATTTAATAATTCATTAGCCAATCATAACCCCTGTGCTCGATGAGATTTTAAAAATCTATTGGTAAAGAAAACAGTTAAAAATAAGAAAAAAAGAATTGTGAAATGTTAAGATTCTGTTGTGATGAGTTATTTTTGTCTGTTAATGATATATACTATTAATATTTTTTGGGCAAATAATGTAAGAATGCAGACTCTAATGAAATAAATTTCTTTATTACAAAACCAGTAATGATGAAATAGTTATACAATAGTGTTTAGTATTTAGATTATACAATTTTTATCAGACTCATCAGAAACCATATTAGCAAGGAGAGATTGGGAGTCTATGTTCAATCTCCTTAGCAGAAAAAAATGTCAGCCAAAAGTTTTATAGCTTGCCAATCTGAGCTTTGTAAATGAAGAAGAAATAAGGTCTTCCCCAGACAAACAAACACTAAAAGATTTTGTCACCACTAGATTACCTTACTAGAAAAATGCTCAAAGGAGTCCTAAACACAGAAGTGAAATGATGATACTCATCATCATAAAAGGTCATATAAGTACAAAGCTCACAAGTCCTATAAAGCCACTACATGTTTGAAACCCCAAGGCAGCTAGTTAACAACAATATGGTAGAAATAAAACCTCACATGTTAACCTTGAATAGAAATGACCCAAATTCTCCACTTAAAAGATACACAGTGGCAAACTGGATAAAATTTTTAAAAGACCCAACCATCTGTGCCTATGAGAAACTGATATACTAGCCAAAGACAGCTATAGGCTCAAAGTAAATGAATGGATAAGACATATCATGTAAATGGAAAACAAAAATGAGCAGAAGTAGCCATTCTCATATCAGATAACACAGACTTTATTTTTTTTATTTTTTTTATTTTTTTATTTTTTGAGTTGGAGTCTCACTCTGTCGCCCAGACTGGAGTGCAGTGGCCACTCCCGGCCACCGCAGCCTCGACCTGCTGGGCTCCGGCGATCCTTCCGTCTCAGCCTTCCAAGTAGCTACCATGCCCGGCTAATTTTTTT
>CAUYQG010116607.1:0-17430 GCA_963574415.1 Tarsius wallacei | reverse complement strand
CCTGGGCAGGCGAAACTTCATCTCTACAATAAATCAAAAAAATTAGCCGGGCGTGGTAGCGCACGCCTGTAATTCCGGCTACTTGGAAGGCTGAGGCGGAAGGATCGCCAGAGCCCAGCAGGTTGAGGCTGCGGTGGCCGGAAGCGGCCACCGCACTCCAGTCTGGGCGATGGAGTGAGACGCCAACAAAAAAAAAAAAAAAAAAAAAAAGTATTTTTATACATTAGCATATATAATGACCTTGTCTCTACAATAAATAAAAAAATTAGTGGGGCATGGTGGTGTGTGCTTGTAGTCCCAGCTAGTGTCAAAAAGCAAAAAATATTTATATTTTTAGAGCATCTTGCTCTGTCACCCAGGCTGAATGGCGTGATCATAGTTTACTGCAGCCCTTGGACTCCTGGGCCTAAGCAATGATGCTGCCTCAGCCTTCCCAGTAGCTGGGATAAGTGTGTACTATACCATGCTCCTGCTGATTTTTTTTTTGTAGAGATAGGGTCTTACTATGTCACCCCAGGTTGGCCTTAAACTCCTGGCCTCAAGAAATCCTCCCACCTCAGCCTCCCAAAATGCTGGAATTATAGGAGTGAGCCACCACACACAGCCACAAAAGATATTTAGATATAAATTTAACAAAAAATTTGCAAGACCTCTAGAGTAAACACCACAAATATTGCTCACAGAAATTAAAGACAATCTAAGTAAAGGGAAAGTTATATCATACTCAAGAATCAGAAGAATTCAGTTCTCTCCAAGTTGATTTACAGATTCAACACAATCCTAGTCATAATCCTAACAGGATTTGTTTTGTAGAAACTGATAAACTGGTTCTAAATTTTATCTGGAAATACAACGGAACTAGAATACTTGAAAAGAAAGTCAAAGTTGGAAGACCATACTATTTAACAAATATTTAAGAGGTACCATAAAGCGACATTAATCAATACAGTAAGATACTTACATTAGTTTGACAGACACATCAGCAGGACATGATAAGGAGCCCAGAAATATACCTAAAATTATATGGCTATCTTTTTTCAGACAAAAATGCCAAAACACTCCATGGGGAAAGGCAAGTCTTTCCAGCAAATTATGCTGGCATACGTGGATATTGGTATGGAAAATATTGACCTTACCACACACTCATTAATTCAAGCTGATCACTGCAAAGTATAAAAGCTAAAGCAACAAAATATTTAGAATAAAACATGAGAAATATCCTCAGGACGTGTAGGTACAGAAAGGTTACTTAGATGGAGCACAGCAGTACATATGAAAGAAAAAAAATTAACCTGATAAATTAGCCTTCATAAAAGTCAAAACCTTCTGCTCCTCAAAAGGCACTGTTAAGAAGAGAAATAGGCAGGTCACAGACTGGGAGAAAACAGGATCATGTTTAAACTCTTACCTTGAACTCATCTGAGATTTCAGACACAAAAGAAGATATCTGCTTCATGAGCCTGTCCACACTGCTCTCACTCCCTGTTTTGAGGAGGGTGGTAATGGCTAGGGTAGCAATGCTTCTGTTGGAGTCTGTGATCAAGTTTTCTAGGTCCAGATTGCAGGCAGTAACAGCAGAGGGGTGCTTCATTGCCACCTTATGGAAGGGCAAGAAAAAAATTAAGCAAACTGCTTCTGATAAAGGCCAGGACTTACATTTTAATTAAGGTAACTGGCAACTAAAGGGGACAATATGGGTTAAAAGTATCTGGTTCAAAAAGAATGGCTCCAATTGATAAGGTATGACATAACTTTTGAAATGAGTAATCACCAATGAGTAATTGCCACAGTACAGCACAATTCTCGCTGTTAGGTTTCTATAATGTTTACAACAGTATCATAGCTTTCTTTTTATTATAGTTGGCCTATGTTTCCTTACAGTTACATGTGTCCACATATGTCTACACTATTAGATGTCAGGATCTCTGAGAACAGGATTTGAATGGTAAACAGTGCTCAGAAAGACTGTTAATATCTTATCATGTAGAAAACACTTCTGGATTTTAACATGCAAACTCCAGCCAAACTGGATCACCCATGCTCAATAAAACAGATCTGTCATTCTGCTTCCCTATTTTTGTTGATACCTAGTCTCATATTGGTACAGAATCCCTTAACCATGGTTCTGAAAATCTGAAAACACTCTGCAAAGCAAAGTACTGGGTTCAAAATTGATTTAATAGCAAACTATGACACAAACTAATATAAAACTATTTAAGTCTTAATTTATCCCACTTAGTGAAGACAGTCATATGCTTTATACAAAAATATGGGTATGTCTTAATGGTGGGATGCTGTCCCAGGCCCACCAGGACTAATGGGTAAGAGAGAACACAATGTGACCCTTTCTAAAATTCACAGAAAAGCGAATTCTGAGACATACCTGGCCCCACGATTGTGGACCTATACCAAACTTTTTAAAAAACAGTTCAGATTGCTGTTCCAGACTTGTTCTATGACAAGTCTTCTCTTTTATACTTTTATTGAAAGTTTTTATGGTTATTTAGTCTATTCTATGCTTTTATAGTGTCCCCTCTAGACCGACACTGTCTAATAAGGTAGTCAATAGCCATACGTGACTACTAAGTATTTGAAAGATGGCTAATCCAAATGGAGATATGCCATAAATATAAAATAGATACTAGATGTCAAAAACTTGAGACATGTTAACAAAAAAAAAATTTTTTTTTGAGTCAGGGTCTCACTCTGTTGCCCAGTCAAAATATCTCTTAGTAATAATTAGATGTTGAGATGTCATTAGGGTAAATAAACAACATTATTAAAATCAATTTCACCTTAAAATTTTTTCATGCGGCTACTAAAAAATGTAAAATTACACATGACTCACACTGGTTTTCTACTGGACAGTGCTACTGTAGACAAGCGCTAAGAGAACAGTATTGCTTCAATGACAGAAATGTTCAGTATTTGCACCATCCAATGGGATAGCCAAAACCACATGTGGCTATGAGAACACGAAGTGTGACTAGTGTGATGAGGTACTGAATTTTATTTTTACTGATATAAATGGAAATGGCTAATGGCCATATTGAACATATGGCTCTTGCATAAAGTGCTTAGAAGTCAGAAATGAGTTGTAAGTGCCATAATTGCAAGTGAGGTGCTACAGATGTGCTGTAGAAGTGAAGGCCATAAACCATACAATATGAAACTTAGAGAGAAAGCGAATGCTTAATTTCTTAATCAAACACTGATATAAGTCAGTAGTTAGCAAAGGGACATCTACCTTGTTCAGCGTCCTCACAGCTGCATATCTCAAGGCTGGTTTAGGAGAGCTACAGAAAAGCTGAAGAACTAAAAAAAAAAAAAAAAATCACTGTGACTATTGCTCATTTCATCATATACTGTATACCTGAAAATAAAGTATATAATGAATCATATTAAAAACATGAATAAGGAAATTCAATCACAGCATCAGAAATTCACATGAAATACGTAACATCAAACATAGAAAAAGTGCTTTTTGTTTAGCTACAAAAACTTTAAATTAATAGGACACAAAGTTTGCTCTTTTGTCTATAAGAATTAGTATACCCATTAATGCCTGAATTTAAAGGGAAGAGATATTGACATTTGTGAAAGCAAATGGGCTTTTTAAACATTAAGGAAAACTGAAGACCTTAAAATTATTTGTTTTCTAAGTAGAATTTTTTTTCAAAAGTTTTATACGGGGAAATAGAAATTTTTAGAAAAAGGAATAAAGAACAACTAAGGCCGGGCGCATGCTGACTCATGCCTATCTATCATCCCAGCACTTTGGAAGGCCGAGGTAAGAGGAGTGCCTGAGCCCACAGGTTTGAGACCAGTCTGGGCAACTTGGTGAGACCTCATCTCTACAGTAAATTTAAAAAAAAATTAGCCAGGCATGGTGGCGCGTGCCTGTAGTTCAGTTACTTGGAAGGCTGAGGTGGGAGGATCGCCTGAGTCCATCAGGCCGAGGCTGTGGTGGCTGTGAGCATACCACTGCACTCCACACACACACACACACACACACATACACAGAGAGAGAGCTATGGTTCAAAAATTATCCTTAATACCTATTCTCTAGACCTGTGGAACTTAAAACAAAAAACCTAAAAACTTAGACAAAAGCCAGCCATCAAATATATAACTCACCTGAAACAGCAGGTGCCAACTCCCTTGCAGTACAGTTAGGAAGATGGATGATAGCTGAGGCAGCTTCATAAATAACCATTTCATGTTTATTTCTCAAGCAGCTCTCAATGAAATCAAAGAGTGGACTTTCATGGCTGCCAATAAATACACATAAACCATTATTTAGATATCCAATAGGAAACATGCACAGGGGTTAAAAGCATAGAAGACTGATAGGTACTTCTGGAACGGTGTAGACAGATAGACCTCTGAGAATTCACTTCTCCAAACAGCAATGAGAACACTGGCAAAAATTATCAAAATCAATTTTTTCAGAACTCTAAAAATTAATCAGACTTGCAATGTTCCTGAGTATCTATTCAAAAAAACAGCTGAGTCTTGGTGAGAATGAGCTTTTGGGTGTTTAATGTGCCCTGTCCTCAACTCCCATGCCCCTTTCCCAGTTCTGAGGTAGCCCTGGGATGCAAAGTCCAGAAGCACATAGCTGTACATGCTACTGACTAGCAGCCACTACAGGAGGCCAAGGCCTCACCCCCAGAGAAGTGTCACTACTTGACCTGCCTGATGCTCCTAAAAAAGACTCGTTCACAGGCGAATTTTTATTCCTTTCTACTCAGAGCTCATTCAGTGAGGAAAGCCCTAATCCCGAGGGGACTGTCCAAAAAAAATCAGTGGCAATTGATGAATACTATGGCTGCCAGAAGCAGCATTTCCAGCAGGGGTCAAACAAAACAAAACCAAAAAAAGGGCTGGCCAAGAAATATAAAAGGAAAATCTAGAAAATATGATGTCTTTAGGGGGCTCAGTTCTGAAATGTGTCTGGGGATCTGGAAAGCCACTTGCATGAGAGGGCTTGGCCGTGCCCAGCAAAACCTAACAGAACCCCCACCTCTCACCTCTGCCTGCCCATGAAGCTCTTCTGTGGAAGCAGGACACAAAGCCTAAGCAAACCTGGTGGCAGAGCAACCAAGTCAAACCAGCAGATGGAAATAGAGGAAAAAAGAAGGAAGAAAATGAACAGTGCCTTGAAGACCTATGTAACATGATCAAGGGTATCAACATTTGGAAAATAGGAGTTTCAAAAGGAAAAGCAAGACATAAAACAAAGGGACAAAAGGAACATCTGAAGAAACAATGGCTGCCCCCAAAAACATTCATGCATGGGTCCAAGAGGCTCACAAAATCTCAAGCAGAATAAATACAAAAAATTCCACACATAGACACAGCACAAACTGCTGAAAGCATAAGATAAAAAGAAAACCCTGAGAGCAGCGAGACAAAAACTCATCACTGTCCAGGGGAAAAGTAAAGACTAGGCTGCCTGACTTCTCTAAAACAATGGAAGGTGGAGAGAGCAAAAGGCCATATTTAAACTGCTAAAGTGAAAAGGCAAGAAGTCTATGTGCAGCAAAACTCTCCTCCAAAATTGAGTCCTAGGAAAGACATTCTCAGATAAGCAAAAACAGAGAATTCATTGCTACAGACTTGCTTTACAAAAAATACTAAAAGAAGAATACTTGAGATTGAAGATTGACTCCAGACAGTGCCATCAATAATCAGGGAGAAAAAAAGAACATCAGATATGGAAATATGTAAGTTGATATGTAAGATTCTATAGATATATTTTTTCACTTCTTTTCTTAACTACCTAAGAATATAACATTGTATAAAGCAATAATTATAACACTATACTGCTGAATTTATAATACATACACAGGTAATATACATGCTAAAAACAGCAAATGGGGGAGGAGGGAATGGACCTATTTTAGAGTAAAGATTCTATATTCTGCCGAAATTAAGTTACTATTAACCTGAAGTAGACTGCGGTAAATTAAAATGCACAGTATAATCCCTAGAGCAACAACTAAGAAAAAAGATTTTCAAAAAATGTTAAGATGTTGATAAAAGTATTAAAATGATATATGAAATATATTATGTAATACAAAAGAAAGTAATCAAACAGAGAGGAACAAAAAGGCAGGAGACATATACAACAAATAGCAAAATAGTAAATCCAACAATATCAATAATTATACTAAAGGTAAATAATCTGAACATCTCAACTAGAAGATAGAGATTGCTAGACAGGATAAAAAAAGCAAAATCTAACTATATGTTGTCTACATGAGACACACTTTAGATTCAAAGACACTAATAGAATGAAACAGGGAAAAGATATGTCATGCAATCAATAGCCATATAGGTATGGCTATATTAACAACATACAAAGTAGAATCTGAGACCAAAATACTGTGCAACAAAGAGAAACATTTCATAATGATAAAGAGGTCAATACATCAGGAAGATATAACAGTGATAAACATATACACACTTAACAATAGAATGACAAAATATGGTACATGAAGCAAAACCTGACAAAAGGAAAGGAGAAATAGATCATTTAATAATACTTGGAGAGCCGGACTCGGTGGCTCAGCCTGTAATCCCGCGCCTTGGGAGACTGAGGTGAGTGGATTGCCTGAGCCCGTGGGTTCAAGACCTGCCTGGGCAACTTGGCGAGACCTCATCTCTACAATAAATCAAAAAATTAGCCAGGCGTGTTAGCGCGCGCCTGTAGTTCCAGCTACTTGGAAGGCTGAGGCGGAAGGATCGCCGGAGCCCAGCAGGCTGAGGCCGCAGTGGCCGGGAGCGGCCATTGCACTCCAGTCGGGGTGACAGAGTGAGACTCCAACTCAAAAATAATAATAATAATAATAATAATAATAATAATAATAATAATACTTGGAGATAGCTATACCCACCCAATAAATGATAGAACTAGAGAGAAAATATTAAGGATACAGAAGACATGAACAGCATGATCAACTAAATCAAACTGATTTCATAAAACATTCAACTCAATAACTGTAAAACATGCATCCTTTTCCAGTGCATATAAACCATATCCAAAAACATTAAATGCCAACTCATAAAAGTCTTAATGCATTCAAAATGACAGAAATGAAACAAAGCATGTTCTTCAGCCACAACTAAATTAAAGTACAAATCAACAACAGAAATCAGGGAACTCAAATATTTGGAAATTAAACAACACACTTCTAAATAACCCACATATCAAAAAGAAATCAAGTGGTAAATGAGAAAATATTTGAAACTGAACAAAAATGAAGATACAACAAATCAAAATTTATGGGATTAAGCTAAAGCAATGCTTGGGAGAAAATTTATAACTTAAAAATCTATATCAGAAAACACAAAGGACTTCAAGTCAAACCTAAGCTTCCACATCAAGAAATTAGGAAAAGAAGAGTAAACTAAGCCCACAGCAAGCGGAAGAAAGATTAGAACTCAGGTTAACAGACCTGAATACGGAAAAATAATAGGAAAAAAAAAAAAATCAATGAAACCCAAGGCTGATTCTTTGAAAAGGTGAAGAAAATTCACAAACCTTCAGCTAGACTGCCCAAGAAAAAATTTTTAAAAAGAAAAAAAAAAAACACATCACCAATACCAAGGATGAAAGAATGGACACATCACTATTGACCCTAAAGAAATTAAAAAGATTTTGAGGGAATATTATGAACAAACATATGCCAACAAATTAGGTAACTTAGATGAAACGGAAAAATTCTTAGAAAAACCAAAATATTAAAACTCAAGGGGAGGTAAAAAAAAAAATCTAAATAATTTCTAATAAGTTAGTTATTAAAATTCTTACAGAGGATATATTTGTGCACTTGAGATAAGATAAGCCTTGAACTGAAGATGCAAGCCAGTGCAATAAGGCACAAAAAGAAATTAAAGGCATTAATTTTTTAAAGGAAAAAGTAAAACTGTCTTTGTACCTAAGTATCATGATCTTGTACATAGAAAATTACATGAAGTACACACACAGTTACACAGAGCACAGCAAGGTTCAGGACAGGAGGTCAATATACTAAAATTAACTGTATTTCTATATGTTGGCAACAAAAAAATCCAAATGAAATTAATAAAACAATTCCATTCATACTAGCATAAGAAAACTACTTAGAAATAAATTTAATAAAAGAAGTGCAAGACTTTTATACTGAAAACTAGAGAATCCTTCTGAGAAATTTAAATGTGGAAATAACCTGTTTTATAGTCTGGAAGACTTAATATTACCAAGATGGCAACTCTCCTAAAGCAATTTATTTAAAATAGACCTCTATTCAGTGCAATTCCTATCAAAATGTCAGCAGGCTTTTTATTATAGAAATTCAAAGCCAATCCTAAAATTTATATGAATATGCAAAGAACCTAGAGTAGTTGAAACAGTTTTGAAAACTTGTATTCCCCAATTTTAAAACTTAATATAAAGCTTTAGTAACCAAGACAGTATGGTATTGGCAGAAGAAGAGATAAGGCTGGGCGTGGTGGCTCACACCTATACTCCCAGCACTTTGAGAGGCTAAGGTGGGAGGACTGCTTGAGCCCAGGAGTTCAAGACTAGCCTAGGCAACACAGTGAGACCACTCATCTGGTACTACTCATGCCTGTATGAGTCCCCCAGTGACCGTTACTCCATAGGCTGTGTATGAATTCTGCTTGGCCATTTGTGCTTGGTTATATAAAATTTGTCTTAGAAAATTGGGCATCAAATCAGGTTTCTACTGTGGCTTTCTGGCAGTAAGTCAAAAGATGGGAGATTAAAGATGCACTCTGGCATTTTGGCAGCATGCCCAGTTATTTGGACAACTGATCACTGACTGAGATTGGGAAACACCCCAATGTCCCAGTGAATGAAAAATCCAGGACTAAGATGGCCTAGGTTAGAACTCCGCGGTTGTTGTTGGAGGCAGTCTCTGAGGAAAGGTCAACTCCGCTGAGGGAAAGACTTGGCAATCCCCGATGAAACTGTACAGACAAACACAGAGACATGAGGACAAGAACAGGAGCTGAGAAAATGCCTTCAGAGGAGTAAGGGAGAAGGCTAATTTCTACAATCTATCCACACTCATAGAAGGCTGTTATAATAAGGCCATGGGTTACTGGCACACAGAGACAAACATTAAGGCAGTGGAGAACAGGAGCTCACTTGATTTACAACAAAGCTGATACTGCATAGCAGTGGGTATAGACTCACATGTCAACAAATGGTGCTGAGACCACTAGGTATCCATGTGGTAAAAAAAGAAATCACTACCTTATATCACATCCCCCTCCAAAAAAGCAATTCCAGAATATTATAGACCTAAACCATAAAAAAATGAAACTATAATGCTTGTAGAAAGTAATACAGAGGGCCAGGCACGGTGGCTCACGCCTATAATCCTAACACTTTGGGAGGCCGAGGTGAGAGGATTGCCTGAGACCACAGGTTCAAGATCAGTCTGGGCAACTTGGCGAGACCTCATCTCTACAATAAATAAAAAATTAGCTGGGCATGGTGGTGTGCACCTGTAGTTCCAGCTGCTTGGAAGGCTGAGGCAGAAGCATCGCCTAAGTCCAGCAGGTCAAGTCTGCGATGGCCGTGGGCATGCCACTGCACTTCAGCCTGACTCTGACTCAAAAGAAAAGAAAAGAATACAGAGGATATATTTGTGCACTTGAAATAAGAAAATGTTTCTTGAGGACACCAAAAATATTATTTCTAAAGTAAAAGAATGATAAATTTGACTATATTACATTTAATAACTTCTGTTTACCAAAAGACACCAAGAAAGGGATCAAACAAGCAAGAGTGTGGGACAAGCTATTTGCAACACAGACAACCAACAAAGGACTCATATTCAGATATAGAAAGAAAGAACTAGAAATCAGTGGGGGTATACTAGATAACCCACTAAAAACATGGCAAAACCCAAACAGGTATTTCAGTAGAAAGGATATCCAAATAGGTAGTAAACACAGAGAAAGGCTGTCAAACTCCTTAGTAATTAGGGAATTACACATTAAAACCACAATCATTTGACAAGGATACCAAGACAGTTCAATGGAGAACAAATAGCTTCTCACAAAATGGTCTTGAGACATGAAAAAGAGTAACGCTGAACCCCTACCCCACACCATACACGAAAATGATCTCAAAATGGATCAAAGACGTCATTCTAAAAGATAAAACTATAACACGCATAGAAGAAAGCAAAGGTGTAGATCTTCGTGACCCTGGATGGCTTCCTAGGTATAACACCAAAAGTACAAGCCATCAATGAAAACATTTATAAACTGGACTTTATCAAAATTAAAAACCTCTATGCTTCAAAAACACTATCAAGAAAATGAATAGATAACCTGAAGAACAGGAGGATATATTGCTAACTATACATGTGGTAAGGTCCAGTATCCAAAATACATAAAGAACTACAATTAAATAAAAAGATAATCTAATAATTTTTTTAAATGGGCAAAGGTTTTTGAATAGACTTTTTTTCAAAGAAGATATAAAAATAGCCAATAAGCACATGAAAAGATGCTCAGCATCATTAGTCATTAGGGAAATGCAAATCAAAACCACAATGAGATTCACATAACCTCTTCACACCTACTAGGATGGATATAATTTAAAAGGCAGACCATGATGACTGCTGGTGAGGATGTGGAGAAATTGGAACTCTCATACACTGCTGATAGGAATGTAAAATGGTGCGGCTCCTTGAAAAAAAGTTGAGTAGTTCCTTAAAAAGCTAAACATAAGAGTTAGATTATGACCCAGCTACTAGCTGTGTACCCCAAACACTGAAACATGTTCACATGAAAAATTATACAGGACTGTTATAGCAGCATTATTCATTAATAGCCAAAAAGTGAATACAACCCAAGTGTCCATCAGCAGATGAATGGATAAGTAAAATGTGGTATATCTACTTTATTCTTTTTATTCTTATATTTATAAATACAGATGAACTCTGAAAACCTTATACTAAATGAAGCCAGAAACAAAAGTCCACAAATTATATAATTTCAATTATATGAAATGTCCAGAATAGGCAAATCCAGAGATAATAAATAATAATAATAATAATGATAATAATAAAAACAAGATTTGTATTTTCCAGGGTAGAAGGAAAGAGAGAATGGAGAGTGAGTGTTAATGGGTTGGGTTTTCTTTTTGAGGTGAAGAAAATGTTCTGGAATTAGCTGTAGTGGTTATATAACTTTATGAATATAACAGAAACTACTAACTGTATGCTCTTAAAAGGTGAGTTTTATGGCTTGTGAGTTATATCTCAATAAAAAGTACAAGATACCTTCTAAGTTAGAAAACATTTTAAAGTCTGACAATATCAAGTCTTAGCCTCAGGAAATCTCATGCTGCTGGCTAGAATGCAAATTGGTATAATCATTTTGAAAAACCAAAAGTCTGGCATTACCTATAAAGCACACCTCATGTATACATCTAATGATCCAGCAATTTCCCTCCCTCTAGATGTACCCTAGAGAAATGCGTGCTGATGTATGCAGACATGAAGCTTTGGAAACAGTGGGATATTGGCACAGGGATACTGTTCACAAAAGTTTTATTCATAATTGCCAAAACCAGAAAAAACTCAAATGTCCATTAACAGAAGAATAAATAAGAAAGCTGGACAATTATCAAGAAAATATAAAATATAATTTAAATAAACTAGAGCTATTAGCAAAAACAAGAGTAAATCTCACAACAAAATACTAGGTAGAAAAAACCAAGATGCAAAATATAGCATGATTTATTAACAGAATGTTCAAAACAAGGCAAAACTAAACTATTCTATTTAGGGATGCATACACATGGGGTAAAAAACTAAAGAAAAGCAAGATTTTAAAAAATGACACCATGAAATTAGGGTAGTAGATTCCTGGGGGGATAAACTAGTTCTGACCAAGCAGGGTACATAAAGCCATGTCCGGGACACGAGAAACGTGCTACTTCCTAACGAATGTTCTCATCATATGGGCGTTCCATGGCCACCCCATCTAATGCACATCCAGCTATATGCTGTATACATTTTCCTGTATGTACATTGCATTTCTCAAGTTACAATTTTAAAGAATTAATATTGCATACTCTCTTGAACATGGGATCTAAACAGGAGGTCAATTTTGTTGTTAGTAATATACAGATCAAGTACAGTCTTACTTTTTTTAGTTGATTTTTCAGTTTCTGAGAGAGTTGTGCTGATGTGTCCCATGAAAAGATCAAGAGGAATTAATTTCCTGTATTTATTTAAGATTTTGTGGCTGGGTGCAGTGGCTCATACCTGTAATGCCAGCACTTTTGGAGGCTGAGGTGGGAGGATTGCTTGAGCCCAGGAGTTTGAGACTAGCCTCAGCAACATAGTGAAACCTCATCTCCACAAAAAATAAAAAAATTAGCCCAGCTACTCGGAGGCTGACGTGGAAGGATCATCTGAGCCCAGGAGTTCAAGGTTGTGGTGGGTTGTTATCATGCCACTACATTCCAGCCTGGTGAAGACAGTGAGACCCCAACTCAAAAAATAAAAATATTATATATAAATGATTTTACTTTACATATTTTGAAACCATATTCTTAAGTGTATACAAGTTCATTCCTATTATTTTTTAGACCATCACTTCTATCAAAGTACAAAATTCCATTTTGTCATTTTTAATGCTCTACACCCATTCCTACTCTGGCTTATATTAATATTGCTATACTGCATTTTCTTGTATGTGAATATATATACATAGTATAACTTTTTATATATTTACTTTAAATGCTTCCTGTCTCTTTGTTTTCCAGTATCTTTTGTAAAGGCACAATAAGTCTCTTGTTTTATTTTGCTTACCCAATCTGAGACTCTTTTAATAAGTAAATCCACTTATATTCATAATGATAGATGTTATATTTTGTGTGCTAGTCAACCTCCAAGATAGGCCCCCGAATCTCCACTTCTAAAAATCCACATCCTTGTGAAGACACTGCACCATAGCTTGTCTGTGTGACCAAAAGAATCCACAAGAGGTGATGCCACGTCACTTTTGAGAAGAAGTTATACAACACTGCACTTTCCTATCAGCCCAGATGACTCAGCCCTGGCCGACAACTTGATTATAAACTCAAGAGGAAGGGACCCTGAACCCAAACCAGGTTGCTAAGCTTCCCTCAATTCCTGATCACAGAAACTGGTTATCTTGCTTATAACCTGCTAAGTTTAGGGCCGATATACCACACAGCAAGAGATAACCCATACATGTTCACCTGTTTTTCAGTTATCTCCTGTTTCCTATTCATTTCACCTCAATTATTTTTTCTCCTTACCAAGCTTGAATCAAGTTTTCCTTGTTCCATTATCCTTCACATTTTGAAAAGTTTACATTCAATTTATATTGTTAATCACTAGCCCATATACTTTCCTGAAGAAGTGTAACATTAATTAATCATCACTCTATCTTCTCAAAGAAGACAAACCACACACATACACTGTGCTCTGCGTGAGCACACTTTTACACTGATCCAGTACTACTTTCCTTTTTTTTCCCTAAAGCAACCAGTATTTCCTGGAGGTCTCCTATCCAAGTATAATACTAGCCAGGCCACACCCTGCTTAGCTTCCAAGATCAAATAAGATCAAGTATGTTCAGGGTGCTATACCCATAGACTAATACCAATTTCTACACCATTACTTATTATGTTGCCATCCTCTGGAATTTTAGACTTTATTATTAATTTTAAAAAGTTAAAAAGTCATCAATTTAGAGTGACCAATTTTTATACTAATTCCAATGCTCAATGTTACTTCTTAAATCTCATCATTAGGCTGGGCGCTGTGGCTCAAGCCTGTAATCCCAGCACTTTGGGAGGCTGAGGCAAGAGGATTGCCTGAATCCAGGGGTTCTAGACCATCCTGGGCAACATGGTGAGACCTCATCTCTACAATAAATCATAAAATTAGCCGAGCGTGGTAGCATATCCCTGTAGTTCCAGCTACTTGGAAGGCTGAGGCAGAAAGACTGCCTGAGCCCAGCAGGTTGAGGCTGCGGTGGCTGTGGGTATGCTACTGCATGCTAGCCTGGGCAACAGAGTGAGATTCCAACTCAAAAAACAAAACAAAACAAAACAAAACTCACTATTGCCTTCTGATTACTTATGTCTTCATGTTGGAACAAACCTACCAATAATTCTTTTTTTTTTGGAGTTGGAGTCTCACTCTGTTGCCCAGGCTGGAATGCAGCAGCACGCTCACGGCCACCACAGCCTCAACCTGCTGGGTTTAGGCGATCCTTCCGCCTCAGCCTTCCCAATAATTTTTACAAAGTGATTGCTAAACTATTTAGGGTAACCCCTTATGATTAAAGATCTTTTACCCTTACCATTGAATGACAATTGACTAGGTATAAAATTCTGAGTCACCAGTTATTTTTCCACATCACTATGAAGCCACTGCACCATTGCCTTCTTGAATCCAATGCAGTTGAGAGAAATCTGAAGCAAAACTATGGGCCAAACATTTTTATTTCTGCATGACATTTAGGATTTTCTTTATTTTCAATGTTAAAAACTTAGCATTACAATGTGCTTGCTTGTTTAGCTTTGTCCTTTACTCAGCTTATTTTTTAAAAATATAGACTAGATTTTTCTACATAATCTGAGAAATTATCCATTTTTAAAAATTAACTTGGTATTAAATTATTTTTAAAAATACAGAAAAGTATATAAGGTAGCTATTATGGACTGAATATTTGTGTCCTCCCTCCCACCCCAAATTCATATAGCTTCTTTGTTTGTTTGTTTTTTGAGTTGGAGCCTCACTCTGTCGCCCAGGCTGGAGGGCAGTGGCACACTCCTGGCCACCACAGCCTCAACCTGCTGGGCTCAGGTGATCCTTCTGCCTCAGCCTTCCAAGTAGCTGGAACTACAGGCATGCGCTACCACACCCGGCTAATTTTTAATTTTTTGTACAGACGAGGTCTCGCCAAGTTGCCCGGCTAGTCCTGAACCCGCAGCTTCAGGCAATCCACTCACCTCGGCCTCCCAAAGTGCTGGGATTATATGTTAAGCCCCAAACACTAATGTGGTTGTATCTGGAGACACAGCCTCATTAAGGTTAAATGAAGCCATAAGGGTAGGCCTCTGAACACAAAGGATTAGTGAACTTTTAAGAAAAGACACCAGAGTCGGCACTCTCTCCCTACCCATCTTTCTCCAAACACATGCCATGTGATGCATTCAGTGAGAAGCTGGCCACCTGCAACCCAAGGGAGGCGCCCTCACTACCAGAAAGCAACTCTGCTGGCACCTTGATCTTAGGCTTCTTAGCCTCCAGAACGCAGAGAAAATAAACTTCTGTTGTTTAAGCCACCCTGTCTATGGTATTCTGTTATGGCAGCCCAAGCTAACACAGAAGCCAAACTTGAAAACAGCCCTCCAAAATCCTTGCTTCCTGCTATTCATTCCCTTGAATATAGCTGACCCTTATATGAAACAGAATATTGCAGAAATGTTGGTATTAGCTCTAAAACTAGGCCATTAAAAAAATTGTATCCTCTTGTATCACTCACTCTGGAGAAAGCCAGTCATAGTGTTGTAAGGATATTCAAGCAACCCTATAGAGAGGCCCATGTGTCAAGGAACTGAGACATCCTGCCAAAAGCCTGAGGCATAGAGGCACCAGCAAGCTACCTTGGAAAGTAGATTTTCCAGCCTCCATTCAGCCTTCAGATGACTGTAGACCTGGCCAACATCTTTACTGCAACCTCATGAAAGACCCCAAGCAAGAACCATCCAACTAAGATCCTCCCAAACCCCTGGCCCAAAGAAACGGTGTGAAAAAAATATGTATTGTCCTTTTAATCTGGTAAATGAAAGAGTAATTATTTATGCAACCATATATAACTAAAACAGCATAAAACTCATAAGTGAATTATTACAAACCTAATATGATAAGGAAAATTAACATTTCAAGTACTCTACAAGCCTTCCACATGCCACCTCCCAAGCTCATGCTCCTACATCAAAGATAATCATGGGGAGTTCCGGTTAAGATGGCAGCGATATAGGTGGAACTGTGAGATTCTCTGAATGTGAGTTCCCAAAAAAGACTCTTGCCCCCGGTTCCCTACCCCCAGCCCACAGCTGGACGCATTGGTCCGAAGCTCAGGGATCCCCGGTTCCACGCAGAGACGGCTATTGTGTCCTGGGCTGCTCCCTTGCGGGTGGGAAGGCTAGGACCTCAGCTCCCTCCCTGGCTGCATCAAGCCCAGACCGAGCCTCCGGTCGCCCTGGGAGGCTCTGGGCACCCGCCTCTCAGAGAGACTGATTCCATTTCTGACTGAAGTATGCTGGCGGCGGCGCGGGGCTACTTTCGCTGCTCACCGCCTGCCCTTTGGAGCTTCGGGGCTCTGAAATCTGGAGCACTGGAGCCCCAAGTGGAGCGCCCAGTCGTGCAGCTGATCCCCAGGAGGCTCACGCTATCACGCTAACACAGACCATCGTAGTCGATTGCCCAGGGACCCAAAGAGCAGAGAAAAGGGATCCTATCACTTCGGCCACTCTCCAGGTAGAGACTCATGTTGCCCCACCCACCTACAAGCAGTCTCCACCTGGGTTCCCAAGGTAATGTCACTAAACAGAAGACAAAGCCACTCCCCTGGGAACTAAGCAGCAGACGTCTCAGGTTACAGCTCAAAGGAAAGGAGGAGAGACAGAGAAATCTACACAAATGAAGAAAAACCAAAAGAAGAATATGGGTCTCTTCCAGACCCCTGGGAAGGCAGACATTGAGAAAACTCACTTCAGTATGCAAACAATGAAGAGCCCCCCAAAATGACTGGCTTCAAACTACAAATCTAGATATCAAGACAATAATGGAGAGATTAAAAAGAATTGAGGAGAGTCAAGAAGAAACTAGGAAGGAGCTGATAACTAAGATAACAGCAATAAAGAATACTGTGCATGAAATAAATAACAGAATGACAAGCATGGAAAGCAGAATTACCCAAGCAGAAGAAAGAATCTCGGAGCTTGAGGATCAAAATATAGAACTAATCCAAACTGTTAAAAATACAGAAAGCAAGCTCAAAAAGGCAGAACAAAACCTTCAAGAGATGAGCGATTACTTCAAGAGACCGAACCTAAGATTAATTGGTCTTCCAGAAGCAGAAAGAGAGACAGAGTCCACACTGGAACAAGCCTTTCATGAGATCATTCAAGAAAACTTCCCCAATCTAATCAGTGATGCAAAAATTCAAACACAAAAGATTCAGAGAACCCCTCAAGACAAAAAATGAGGAGACCAACTCCTAGACACATAATAGTTCACCTAAACAAAGTAGGTATAAAAGAAAAAATCCTAAAGGCAGCAAGAGAAAAAGGCCAGATCACCTACCATGGAAGACCAATTAGAATAGCAGCAGATTTATCTACAG